>VMDR010006580.1:0-44727 GCA_007922815.1 Macrotus californicus | reverse complement strand
CTTTCAACCTGGTGCTTGGCAGTGTGCACACTTCATGCACTTACTGAATATTTATTCACAGTGATGAAGTCATCACAGTCACCCAAGAGTCACCCTCTTTCCTGTGAGTGTGGCCAATGGCCCTTGTCTACCCATCGCCCAGGCCCTGGAGATCCTATGTTGTGAGGGAAGAGGTACAGCGATGTAACTGGTATCAGAGCTTTAGCCTGTGGGAGGCTGCAAGGCCCCTGGTTTCACTGTGCTCTGAATGGATCTTAACTGTGGTCTGAGGGTAACATCTTTATGTTAAATGATACTTTATTCATACTTGCTTGGGTCTTGGGTCCCCAAACCAAATAAACCAAAGGTTTTATATTCTGCCAGGCTCAGTGTCAGATCAGCCAAGAGGAGAATGTTTTACCTGAGGAGCTGTGCCATCACCAATAGCCTGACAAGTCTCCTTTATAGGAATCTGATTTCCTCGAGCATCCAGTGTAAATGAGGCAAGCCTGCAGAAAAGGATGTCTCAAATGGCTGTGCTACTTTGTTGTGATGGAGGCTGTCCTGTGCATTGTGACATGTTTAGCAGCATCCTTGGCCTCTACCCCTGAGGTGCCAATAGCAGCCTCCTCCCCTAGTATGACAACCGACATAATCAGCCCCTGCCTGATTGCCTTGGGGAAGGAGAGATGGTGGGAGGGAGGGGATTCTCCTCCCAAGGTGTCCTGGGTCTCTCCTATGAGAGGCTGGGAGTCTGTGCTTGTCACCTCTGGCAATTCCTTATGATAATCTTGCTTATTTTAAAGGGCATATCAGTCCCTGGACATTTATGAAAATGCAGATTCTGATTTCATGGGTTGGAGTGGGCTGAGGTCTGCACCCACAGGGAGACTGTTAGAAATGCAGGGACCATGACTGGAGTAGCAGGGGCCAGGCTGTGATGGAAGCACAGGTGTCTTAGTGATCTCTTTGTAACTGAAGAAAAAATATAACAGGTTAGAATCAGGGGCTCTCAGATGATGGACATAAGGGCTTCATTCAGCCTTAGGAGCTGGGGCCATCCCCCTCTCCTCTGGCTCTGAATTGGTCCCTGTCACCCCTGCCTCCTTGGCTTCACCGACTCATCTAATCCTGGACCCATCAGGGGGCACACAGCACAGATTCCCCGAGAAAGGGGTGTGTGAGGTAAGTAAATGAATTAACAGGCTGCTTCAGTGGGACACTGGATGGGGAGAAGTCCAGAGCCCTAAGGTGGCTTCTTGATCTGAACAAGATTCCTGTCCCTGAACAATGGAACGCACTGATAGGAGGTCACTTCATGAGTCGGGGCAGGCCCAGGGTGCAGGGAGGAGCCCTGGTTGGAGTGAGCCCGGGCCCAGCCTTTCTCTGCCTGCCTCTGACTCTAGCTGGAGGTTCCCTCTCCTTTTTCCTCCTTCTGGCCTCACCTGCCCTCCAGAGATGATGAGACAGATCTGCGGAAATATTCTGAGCTCAGGAAACAAATGTCGTCATTTAGATCTGAGGTATAGTCTTCCCTCTCAAAGAAGATCCCACGTGGGTAAATCCACACTTAGGAAACTGGCAAATGAGAGGTGACTGTTTGCCCCACTGAAATGATTTTCCCTCAGTAAAAGGACTTCCTGCAGAGTTATTTTAAACAATAAGCCTCCCTTGGTGCATTCAGAATTACTCAATTTACCCAAGTTGTGTAGTTAAAACTTCAAACCTATCTGTCTTATTATGGGCCTTTTCCAAAGGCAGTGGAGGTCTGAGGAAAAAGGGTAAATTGGCAATTTGAGGCTGTCTGGCAGCAGCCATCCTTGGAGGGCACTGTTCCGACCTTGGCTGCTGCCGAGGGATTCATTTCTCCATTCAGAGAGCTTAACTCATGATTAACGCTACTTGGGAAGGTACACAAGTTCTGTGCATAAATTCTGCCTCCTAAAGCAAAGGAAAAAAAAAAACAAGGGAGAAATAAAAACTGAGCAGAGACCCTAGGATAAAGAGGGTTTACAATTTATCTGACTTTTGGCGGCTGCCATGTGATGGGAGTCAGGAACCTGTAGTTCTGGACATTATATCCAGATGGATTTTAAAAATCATTCAGGGAACTTTGCACAAGAATTGGGAGAAAGAGAGAAGATGGCTGGACAGACCAACTATCCTTGTATTTTTTTTTTAAAGTTAATGCTGATCTGAAATGGCATCAGGTGTGGGTGAGTCAGAGACCGTGGCGAATGAAAATCATTGCAATAACAGCATGGTGCTTTCTTTGCATCCACAGGAATGTGATCTTTGGAAATACAAAAGCCAGTCTCCTGTCCTTTCAGCTGCTGAGCTCTTCCTGTGAGCATGTTGATGCAACTTCAACAGCTCAGAGCTATATTTAGCATTAACCAAAATACCCACCTCCCAGACTCCACCCTCCGGTGCCCCTGAAAACGAGCTGCGTCTGCCATATTTCTGTTTCAGCCCAACGCGAGAGTATGTGATTCCGGAAGAGCTGGGTCCAGGAGCCATCGTGGCCAATATCACAGCTGAGGACCCCGATGACCAAGGCTTTACCAGTTTCCTCCTTTACAGCATCACTACTCCTAACAGCTATTTCATGATAAATCAGTGTGAGTCACTCACATCATTTACGTGCACCCTTTAATTCAGCCAGCAATTTGGATAGTTTTTCAAATACTTCATGTGTCTTCTGATCCGGGTATACCTTTCTGTCTAGAATATCATTGGTTAACAGGGTTACAAGCGTACTAAACAGAGTTGGCATGGTTGGGGAAACTAAGCAGGACCCCATGTTGACAGATGAATCACACTTTACGGTTGAGGCAGGTTCTTATGTCAGAATGGGTGAGTTCATTATCCTGAGGGTACTTTGAAGTCTTCTGAAGAGAAGGTCTAGACCAGTGTTGTCCAATAGAAAGAGAATAGAAGCCACATAAGTCATTTTTAAAGTCTCCAGCATCCACATTTTTAAAATTTTTATTTATTTACTTTTAGAGAGAAGGAAAGGGAGGGAGAAAGAGAGGGAGAGAAACATCAATGTGATAGAGAGACATCCATTAGTTGCCTCTCACACAACCACACTGGGGACCTGACCTGCAACCCAGGCATGTGCCCTGACCAGGAATCAAACTGGTAAACTTTTGGTTTGCAGAACAATGCCCAACCCACTAACCCACACCAGTCATGGCTGGTAGCCACATTTTTACAAAGTAAAAAGAAACAAGTGAAATTAAATTTAAAGGCATTTTAGCTAACCTAACAGATCCAAAATATCATTTTAACATATAGTTAATATGTAAAATTTATGAATGAGATAATTTATATTATTGTTTTTTGTACCAAGTCTTTGAAGTCTGTTGTGTGTTTTATATTTATTGCAAATCTCAGTTCGAATTAGCCACATTTCAAGTGCTAACCACATGTGGCTAGTGGTTACAGTATTGGACCGTGCTGATCTAGATCAATTTGCTGGATTAATGGGCATTATCTTCCCACCTAGGTATCCCAGTGGAGAGGAGAGTTTCTTTCTCCTATAACAACCATCTTTTATTAGGATCTTAGTACATAACAGGCTCTATGCTGAGTGGTCCACATGCAGTCCATCTAAAGTACTCAGCACAGCAACCCAACAAACTATCATAATCTGCATTTGACAGATGAGGAAACTGAGGCTTAGAGAGAGACTCAGGTTAAGTGACTTGTCCAGGGTCTCAAAGCTCATAGGTTGTGAGTCTGAGATACAAACTGAAACTGTAGCTGCCTCACTCCAGCACTTACCCTTCTTACCACTCCTGGACTGTCTCACCCGTTTCTATTACATCACCAAAACAAGCCTTCACTTTACATAATGGTTTTGTGGAGGACAGCATTGGATAACTGCAGAAAGACAATGTGTCATTTGTCCTATAGGCTTTAGGGCAAAGAATGCCTGCTCTGGAAGAGACAGGCTCTACCTCTGAAAACTTCCTAATGTGCTGTCATCAGGCACCTCACTCAGCTGATAGTGTGTTTAAACTCTGTTCCTTCTAGTACTGCAAAATTTAACTTTTAACAAACACAGTGTTTGGGGGAAAGCATATTTAAGACTCTTTGGTCATGGGTAACATAAATTAAGGCAAGTCAAGCCAAGCAAGAGAGAAAAATAATGATAGGGACACTTACCAATAGGACACCAGGTGCCTTGTGAGAAAGAGCAGGGCAGTCAGGACCTAGAAAGGATGGAGCCAGAGCTGCTCCAGTGACCTCAGCAGCTAGAGCTCTGGCCACTTACCTGTAACTCCAATGTTCACCTGACTGGTCACCCAGCTGATGTCTCTCAGCTACAGGTCCTCCAGTAAGGGAACCAGGGTTCAGGCTGGAGTCGGCAGCCTACCAGTCACTCAACTATGAGCAAAGGCTGCTGCCAAGGGCTTAACCCTAAACTGTGGGGTGAAAAATTCTAGAAGGGTCAGACCAGATACCCCAATTAATGTCTAATGCAGGAAATTAAACATGAATTTTGAAAAAATGTGTTTGTATGAGGACATTCTCTGTGTAAGCCAGTCCTCATAGTAGAATGTTATTTTCAATTTATTCTAAGTCTCCATCTGCATTTACTCATCATTTCTCTCCAAAAAGTCACGTTCTAACCTTTGCCTTCCTAGTGACTGGTACCATCCAAGTGGCCCACAGACTAGACCGAGATGCAGGCGAATTAAGACAAAATCCTGTCATTTCTCTGGAAGTTTTGGTGAAGGACAGACCCTTCGGGGGTCAGGAAAATCGCATGCAGATAACCTTCCTGGTGGAAGACATTAACGACAACCCTGCTACTTGCACCAAGTTCACCTTCAGGTATTCACATCCTAAGACATGTGCGAGGCCCTTTACTTCCTCAGTGGTCCCAGCCCTTTGGCCTCTCTGGTTGCTCCCAGGTGAAGCTGAAGAATTATGGGCTCACAAAAATAAGTAGATTTGAATTGTTCAGTTTAGTTGATAGGTTTTTCTCCCAGTACCCTTTTCTTGCCCCTCTTTCATTTTCTTTCCTCTTCGTCGTCTCCCTTCTTCACTTTCTTACTTGATTAAAAACTATTTTTATTTTGTTCTCTTTACAACATGTTCATCTCTGTTGGTGAAAAGTACCATAGGGACTTGTTAGACCCTCTCTGGACTGTTCCTTGTCTTTATTTATTGCCACTCATGGCAAGATGGTCCTGTTAGTTAGCAGTTAAAATAGATAGTTGAGACTTAGGATTAGTAACTAGGAGCTCCTAGAAAACATATCACCAGTAATATGAATAAATCAAACAATGTATTTACTTAAAACAAAGCTAATTTACTTTACACAACTCAATTGTGTGTAAACAAAAGGCAATAGAAAGAGAAAATGCAGATACAAGTGGGATGCAAGTTATTTTGTGTATTTTGATCTGTTGTTTGCCTCACAATCTGTTCACCATTATTTAAAAATGAAGTCCCTTGTTACTCTGGGTTAATATGCCTTTTTGAAAACAGTACTGTTGCCCTGGCTGGGTGGCTCAGTTGGTTGGAACATCATCCCAGGCACCAAAAGGTCGCCAGTTTGATTTCCTCTCAGGGTGCACACCTAGGTTGTGGGTTCAGTGCCCAGTTGGGGCACAAATGGGAGCAAGCCAGTTGATGCTTCTCTCTCTGTCTCTGTCTCTCTCCTTCCCCCTCTCTCTAAAAATCAATGAACAATAAGAATTAAAATTAAAAGAAAAGAAACTATGTTACAGCATAAGTTGGTCCAAATAGTCTTCTGAAAGAAAGAAAGAAAGAAAGAAAGAAAGAAAGAAAGAAAGAAAGAAAGAAAGAAAGAAAGAAAGAAAGAAAGAAAGAAACTGTCTTTCTACTAACTAGTTGTCTAGATGCCACAAGATTAATAATCCCCAGGTCAGGTTCATCTCCATGGTGGTTTCAGAATAGCTAGCTTCAGTCTGAAGTTGGTTCCTCCTGGAACAAGGCTGAAGACCAGAACAGGTCTCATTTCTAGATACCCACATGGACAGAATCTCCTGAGTTTATCAGTTTATCTTTGACTGGTTTTACAAGTTGACTTTTTAAACTCCATGTGACATTGGGCAGAGATGCAATATATAGTGTGGCTATGCAAGGACAAAGGACTGTAGACAGACACTGTCTAGAGCAAGCAATAGAAATATAAATTCCTTCATTATGTTGATGAATATCTCCCTGTTCTCCCAATTGGCATGTCCGGCATAATGCTAAGGTAAATGTGGCCTTGAGTCTGATAACAAAACTGTTAAACCCTGTTGTGGACACATTTCATCACCCCTTCAGATCCAGACTCCAGCCTCCCCACCCTGCTCTGTATGATTATCAACTGGCTCTCTTACCCTGCAGCTTCTGGTTGGTCAGTGGAAGGAGGGGGGGTGTGAAGACAGGGTATTTATCCCCCTGGTTCCCTCCCCATCACCTGGATAAGTCCCTCTACCTCCTAAAGGTCTCAGTTCCTATAAGGTAGCCCTCAGCACACAGCATGTCTATCTCTAGGTTCCAGTTTCAGGGACTGCTTCCTGCACTGGCTCCTCCAGGTCTAGAAATAGTAAGGAAGCTCCACTCTTACTAGGTTGGAGATATTACACCATCCCTTGAGATTTCCATATAGCCTGTGTGTACCTCTATAACAACCCCTTGGCTAAACCTCCTTTAGAATTATCCTAATTTGCCACCTGCTTCCTGTTGGGGCCCTGATCAAGTCAATACTAGCCTTGACCATGTGGTAGGTTCCTATCCCAACCCTAACCTCAGAATCTGTTTGATGGGTGGAGATGGTTGCCATGGATAGTTAGACTTGTGAGTGACTTCTACACTATTACATGCATAAATCACACTCATCTCTGTTCAGAAGACGGAGCCCTGTGGATGGAATAGAGATGATCTGCAGAGTAATACCTCTACTTTCTTTGAAAATCTAAATCTATGCTAGCTTCTTGGGTGGTTCTGGTGCACCCAAGGGAATTCCTCTCTTCATATGCTGCCTTTCTAGGTCCTGCTGCTCTTTTTTTGTCCCCCGCCCTGCAAGGTGGGACACAGGGGTTGAGGAGTAAGAACTCTAAGTATCAGTGACTGGAGAGACTGTGCTGTCTCCAGCCTTCCTCTTCAGTTTTCTCCCCTTGGTGCAGTTCTGTTTAGTGCCTACTGTGGTTCCTGCAGCCAGAGTCCTCTGATGTGTGGGATGACAGTTTGCAGACTGCACTCTGCATTGGCTGTTAAAATTGTATTTTGAATATCCTAGACTGTCCAGGCAAGCCCATGTAAAATCCTACTCTTGATAATCTCTCCAAATTAGCCATGAAGGTCAATGCCAGACAGTAAGTGGACTAATTGTATTTATTACTAAAGGCAACTCTAAATAGTATTCAAGTCCTTCCTCTGTGCTTTTTTCAGTGAGAGTAACTCAGAGCCATCCTGTGAAAGCCAAGATGTGAGGAGGGACAAAAAAGGGCTCCTTCCCTTGCAGTCCTGGAAGTGAAGGTCCTTAGTCCAAAACCCTGCCTCATTTGCATATTCCAGGGGCCAGGGAATCCTAACTCTGCATCACCCTCCCACCCCTACCACCTTCTCCATTCCCACCACACCAGTGCTGAGCACACAGGCAGGTCAAACGCACACCAGACTACAGACTGGGTGCTGTCGCCATCCTCTAATAACACTCATTCCTGAATACTTCCTCCTTCAGGGCTCCTGGCTGCCCCTGCATAGGAGTTTGGGAGATCAGGTAGAAGAGGATGGGAGGAGGCAGGGCTGTGTGTCTGGCCTGTGAGTTTCCCCGCTCTCAGGCTGGGCGGAGATGGAAATAGCCCTTAGGGTGGGCCCCCTACTTTTCCCAGGCTGGTGATGAATGAGCCCAGGGACCTGCTGGAGGCATCAAAGGCCCAGGACAGCCACCCAACCCCCGCCCCCGCTCCCCCCTCTACCCCCCAGCTCCACCCTGCTCTGGTTGTGAACTATCAGGCTGAAGCGCTTCCCAAGCTGTTTGTAAGCCAGCGGAGGAGAAAGTCGGTTGATTCAGAGTGCTGCTGGGCCAGTCACCTTTGCCTGGTGCGGGGACCCTGGTCAGATGGCTGGGAGGGGGAGCAGCCTGCCTTTGAGGCAGGGATTGATGAATGAGGGGGAGTGGTTTCTCAAGACAAGTGTTTAGGGGAAAAAATACCAAGTGTCAGAGAAGAATGAAAAGAACATGCCAGGAAGCCCTGAAGGGCTGCTGCGTGTGGAGGCTTCTTTTGGAGTGCATGAATCTTGAATGTCTGGCTTTAGACTCTGCATTCTTTGGATGACGCAACCTCCTGGCCTCTGAAGAGTTAGAATCAAGGCTCAGGTTCCCACACCATCTGTGGGCCTGGCGCTTCACTGATTCATGGAACTTAAAGTAATATTTATGGTGTCTAACACAGACAATGGAGAATTGTGCCTGTATGCATCAACTTTCTTGGACAGGTCTTGAAACCACTCTATACCATTCTTTCTTTATCTATAAAGTGGGGACAAGAATGCAAACCTTTTGGAGATGAAGGAATTGGAAATAGTATTTTTTAAATGCTTGGTATGATATAGCATATGGTTGGTGTTTAATAAATGGCATGTATTCTAAATGCTTATGAATAAAACCATGACATTGTGTATGCAAGACAGGAATGGAAATGTTTGGGCTCCAATCCTGCTGAAACACAAAGGCAATCTTTGCCAGTGAGGCATCATGGAGAGTCAGTTACACCTGTCAGAAAAAGTGCTTTCCAGGAAGCAAACCCAGTTACCCTCAGCAGCCTACGACCATCCTTGTTGCCAGACTTTGCTCCACGCTGCTGAGCCCAGAGCCCATTTCAGCTGCCATTAAGAGATGATATGGAATAGAGAAGGGAGCATAACTTGGTTGCAGAGAGAGGTGATAGTACAGAGGATTAAAGAATTCAACACATGTTAGTCTGGGCGCTCTGAGAACAAGACACCAAGACAGAATTCAATGTTGAAGGTGTTTATTAAGGAAATGCCTGCAGGAGAAAATGAGGAGAGAGCTAGATAAGGTGGGGAGAGTCCACAGACCATGATGTCTGACCTGAATGAAGGAGAGAGGGATGGAGGGGCGGGGTGGACAGAAATGTAGCCTGGTGTACGGTCTATGGAAGGTATGGGTAGGGCCCTGGGGAGTCCAGGAGCCAAAGTCAGCTGTCACAGGACACAAATGAGCCTGTTTTAATATCTTTGCCACGCCCTGTCATGGGCACATGGCCTCACTGCAAGTATAGCAATGGATTTCAGAGCACAACAGCTGGGATCTGTGATCAATTATGTTACTGTGACTGAAGGTCTTCCAGGCACATTCTCTTGGTAGCCACAATATATTTTTGTAAGAAATTCTGCCCAAGGCAAAATATGGTTGAAGGTGAGTAGAAAAAACCAGCAGGCAAACCAGCAAACCCCAAACCAAAACACCAGCCACAAATTCCTCCCTGCCTGTATTGTGCCCTGGTGCAAGGCGATTTCACCATGCCTCCCATCAAGAAACAGGTTTCTCTTTCTACTTCTTGAGTCCATACTTAACCACATCAATTGTTTTGGCTATTGGACCCTTCACAAATGTGGCACAGCAGAGCCCTGAAAGCTACTGTGCACTGGGACTTGTCCTCTTTTGCTACTTTCGGAACCCTGAAATGTTCATGTGAAGAGCCTAAACCAGTCTCCTGAAGGAGGAGAGGCAACATGGAGCAGAGACCCACTGCCTTCCCACCACCGGGTATGTGAACAAGGCCGTGCTAGACCACCTAGCCCCAGCCAAGCTGGACTAGAACCAAAAGAACTAGTGGACAACCCTTAATATTGTGAGGAATAATAAATCCCTGTTATTTTAAACTACTAAGTTTTGGGCTGGTTTGTTATGTAGCAAAAACTAAATGACATCATCTATGTGCATTTTATAGATGGAAAACCTGAAGTCTGGAAGTACAAGATGATAAAGTCCCTCAAGATGTTAATCACTCTTCCTCAATCTTCCATACTAAGCTGGGCTGGACCAAATAGCTTCAGTTTGGGGCAGCTTTACTCATTTGTGCTGTTTGTCTAGATCCTGGAGTCATTGGAGATTGGGACCCCCCCAATTTGACTCTTAATAAATGAATGACTCCATTAAATAACTCTATTAAATGAATGATACTAAAGTGTTAATAGGCCCTTCTACGGCATTAAGCTAGGAGAAATTCCCAATCTTCAAAGTATGGAAGGCGAGGGGTGCAAGGTTTCCCCTAAGCAGATTACAAAGTCCTATAGGCAGGAAAAGGATTCATATTTCTCTTATGTTCTTCTTTATATTCTTTTTCACTACTGTGCTAGTCTCATCAGCTACTGATTAGTCATTCAACAAATATTAATTGAGCATGCCCAGAACAAAGCAGATAAAGATCTCTGTCCTTGTAGAGCTTACAATCTAGTGGGGGGAAAGGTGATAAACAGCATACATAGGTAAGCTACAGAGCATATTAGAAAATAATAAGTGCCAAGAATTAAAAATAAACATGGAAGGGCCTGACTGGGTAGCTCAGTTGGTTGGAGCATTTTCCCTGTTCACCAAAAGGTTGCAGGTTCAATCCCCAGTCAGGGCATGTACAGGTGGCAACCAATCGATGCTTCTCTCTCTCGTTGATGTTTCTCTCTCTCTCTCAAAAAATCAACAAACATATCCTCAGGTGAGGAATAAAGATTACAATAATAAATAAAAAAATAAAGGAGGGAACGGGAGAGGGAATGATGGGCAGGGGTCATTCACAGGGTAGATAGGGTAGTCCGATAGCGTCCTGAGAAGGTGGCATTGGATTCAAGACTAAAGAAAGTGAAAAAGCAGCCATATGGACATTGGTGGAAAGGTCATCCCACAGTAAATAGAATGGCTCTGAGACCAGAGCCTGGGTAATATTGAAAGAACACCAGAGGTAGGAGTAGAGGGAACAAGGAGAAGAGTTAGTAGGTGGTAAGTTCAGACAAGTAAGGTCAAGGGCTGGTGGTGCACATCAAGAAGGGTCCTGTAGGTCAAAGTGAGAACTTACATGAAATGAGGAGCCACTTGGGATTTAGGAGGAGAGGAGTGACCTGACCTGACAACATTTTAACAGGGTGCCTCTGGATGGTGTGTTAACAGCCTGAAAGGAGGCCAGGGCAGAGCTGGGACTCCAGTTAGGCAGTTACTGCAATAACCATGGACTTGCTTTGAACTGAAATTAAAGCAGAGATGTCTAGCCTGGGGTCTGTGTCAGAAGGAACACTCCATCGCCATTTGTTGGGGAAAATATTGAATCATGTCTCTTTGCCAGCATTATGGTGCCTGAAAGAGCAGCCAAGAAGACGTTGCTTCTGGACCTGAACACGGTCTGCTTTGATGATGACAGTGAAGCACCAAACAGCCAATTCAACTTCACCACACCATCTGCAGTGGGGAGCCATGGCAGATTTTTACAGGATCCAGCTGGCTCTGGGAAAATTGTGGTCAGTTAATGGTCATTGCATCATTGAAAGGGCATGGGGGAAGCTGGTCTAACATGCAGAGTGCTTTTGCTGGCTCAGAGAGAGAAATTTCCAAGGTAACTCCCACTCTGCGTGGCCGTGACTGACAAACTTCATAGTGACTCTGTCTTCCCCATTTGCTCTTTATTTTACTCAAGTCCTGGGAATTGTCTGTTATGCATAGTTGTGCTGGGGTGCTAAGGACTGAATTCTTTCTTGCACAGCTGCAGTTGGCTGTGCCCGCTTAGCTGCCTCTATAGTCACGTTAGTAACCTCTGGGCTCAGCACTCCTGTGTATTTGAGTGCTCCTTCCTGGCCCATGGAGGTGTGAGGTGAGAGGAAGCAGGTCCAGGGCCGTGAGTGTGAGTATGTCATGCTAAACCCAGTCTTGGAGAACCACTGCAGTCCCAAAGGGGAATGAGAGAGTGAGGCTGTTTAGGTAGCCTCACTCCACAGCATCTCCACAGAGGCAAAGTGGAGTTGGAAGCAGGATGAGCATAAAAAGCAGGTCTCAGCGAATTGTATGAGACCTTTCCCTACGGGGTTTCCACTGGAGGGTATTGGGAAGGAGGAGAGAAAAGTGGAGGGGCAGAGGAAGGCAGCGGCTGTGGGAAGGGGGAATCGGAGAGCAGTGGTCCTGGTTGGGGGGCCTTTGCATCAGAGATAAAACTTCAGGGGGTAGAGCAAGCAGCCCATGAGGAGTCACCCCCTCACCCACCTCCTTCTCCTCCCATCACAAGACCTTCTTGGGTCCCCGAGAAAGTCTTACCAATTTTATGCATAGTGTCAGCTAAAAAATAATTTTTCATTTTTTCTGTTTAGGAAATTAATTCATGCTCACTGTAGAAAATGTAGAAAACGAAAAGCATTACCATTCAGTGTTAACCACTATTAATATTTTATATATTTCCTTTTTCTTCACTACACATAGATTTTATGTATATTCTATACATATGTGCATAAGTATTTTAAATGATAGAAATATCCTTGCATATGAGATCTATATTGTGCCTCTTTTCAACTAACCGGAAGTCTGCAGCCTATGCTGTTTGGCAATAGTGCTTGATAAACATCTTTAAACATAAATTCTTTAAACATTCTTTCACATAAATTCTCAAATAGTAAGCAAAGGTATGGACATAACTTTTTAAAGCTCCTTATGCAGGCAAAATGCTTTCCAGAAAGGTTTTCCAATTTACAGGTCTACTAACAGTTATGAAAATATCTTTATCAGTTGACTTAAAAAGATTGCTTTTCTGTGTAATCTGATATCTCTGTTTTAATCCAGTTGATTGGTGATCTAGATTATGAAAACCCAAGTAATCTAGCAGCCGGCAACAAATACATCGTGACAATCCAGGTGCAGGATGTTGCCCCTCCTTATTATAAAAGCAAGTATCGTTTGACTTATTTCATAAAGCATCTTCCATGAGTAGCAATGACTAGACTGCTAGGCAATGCTCAGTATTGGGCTAGGTATTTGTGTTAAAGAGGAGACTTCAAAAAACCCAAACACTTGGGAATCAGCCCAGATTCCTCCTGTCTGTCACCAAGCACATTGAATTAGTCTCCAAGTCCTTTCTGTCCCCCCTAAAATCTCAAGCTTCTGCTGCCAAACCTCTGCCTCACCCCCATCCCACTAGTACTAGATTCCAGTGTAGAACCTCCTCTTTCTTGGCTGGATTACAACATTGAGAGTCTTTAAGGATCTGACTTTAGTCTTGCCCCTTTCCAAAGCATCCTCTGCATTTCTGACATGATTTTTAGCAAATGAAAATGACGTCCTATTACTTCCTTGCTTAAAGCCCTTGAGTGTCTCACCTTAGCTGTCAAGTTCAAGATCAAACTCTTTGGCTTGGGACACAAGGTCTTTTATCACCTGGCCCCTGCCTAACTCTCTAGCTTTGACTCCAGTCGCTTGTTTCTAACCCCATTTTTTTCTAACTAGGCCAAACAACTTTCAGTTTTTCTGAATTTTATACCTTGGTATCCATGCCCATGTCTAGAACTGCACCCCCACATTCCCCCCTCCTCTCATTTTTCTATCTCTGATTACCTTTGTGAGACTCAGCTTGCACTTTCTCTGACTTCCACGCTGACCTGCCACACGTGTTCTTCAGAGGGCAACTGCTCTCAGCATCTCGGAGGCAGGAACTGGCAGGTCTTATTCACTATGTGTCCCCAATATTTTGCACAGAACCCATTATACAGAAGATGCTTTAAAAATGTTTTATAAACAAGTGAATGGGAATAGAATATTATGATTTAAATTTTTCCTATTCATGTTTTTAGATAACATCTACATTTATGTTCTAACAAGTCCAGAAAATGAGTTTCCTCTCATCTTTGATCAGCCGTCCTATGTATTTAATGTGTCAGAAATAAGGCCAGGTAAGTAACAGACAAGAAACAGGCCACCATGCTCTTGACAGACTCCATCCAGCCGGACATTCAGTGGAGGTGAAGCATCCTCCCAGAGGCCCTAAGTGGTGTAGTGCAACACGATTCACAGCTGAATCGTGTTTATTGCATCTCTTATATCTTTTTAAATTGTGCTCACTGCTGAGGAGCCCTTCAGGTGAACTCTAGATTTTGAAAACTGTTGATTAAACTGCATTTCTCTGAACACCTGATCGCTTCCCTGTCCATGTGCCTGATCCCCTAATCCTCCCTTGTTGCAGCCAGAGTTTTCCCTTGGTCTCTGCTGTGATTTTTATCTAGCTCATTCAGAGAATTGAAATTTAAAAATAGAAAAACGTTTTCCCATTTCTAGAGTTTCTCCATTTAAAAACAGAATAAAGACATTTTCTCTCCCTTAATAGGAGTCACTGGGGGCCTCTTTTCTTTTTTGCCCTTCAGGAAGAATGGGAGTGCTTTTTCTGCTCTGGCAGGAAGAGCCTGGATTTCTGCAGGCTCTGGATTTAAACAAAGGACTCCTCACTTCCAGCTTCAGTTTCTCCCCATCTCTTCCCGTTTGAAAACGGTCCTGTCAACTCCAGTATAATCAGACTTCACCACAGTTTTTGATCTTTTTATCATGGGTGCTTCTATATTTAAAACAAAAAACTAAAACAAAACACTCTTAAAATTATCTCCTCTCCATTTAATTCTCTCTCTTTAAGGTTGTCTCCATTTTATTCTAAATTTATTTCATCTCCATTTTATTCTCTCTTTCTGATGGTCTCTATTTCCTGACATTAAGTTTTAAACAAAACACCAAAAAAGGGTCTAAAGGCAAAGCTATTAATTCTTTATCTCTTACCCAGTGAATAGCAAACGCAATAGGAATAAGCTTTTTATAAATTCGAAGAGCTCAGAGTTATTGATCACCCATTTTGTGTCAAGCTCTTAGAGCTGGGGTTACGTGATTGAATGAAAGAAAGTTTCCGTCCTTCAGGAGTATAATTTATGAAAAAGGACTGCTACAAAACAGGCAAACCAGAACTCCAGCAGCCCCACCACCAAGATTTGTAAAATAAAACAGAACAGTATTTAAAAATCTATGCTTTGTAATATAATGTCTAATCACTGGGGTGTACACCTGAAACCAATATAATATAGTCTGTCCACTAATTAAAAAATAAAAAATGGTTAAAATTTTTAAAAATCTATACTCTAATCCTCAATTGCTAAACTCTTAAAAATTGTTTATTTTTCATCTCATGTGTAAGAGCAATTCATGTCCATTATAGAAAATGTGAAAATGATAAGAGACTTTTAGAAAACACTGCTGCAAAGAGATGTATGTGTAGGATTGCTCTGTGCCTGTGGTTTATGATAGCGTGGTGACTGGCGTCGCTGGCGGCTATATAAAGGCATGAATTGTCTTCTACACCTCACAGTTTGGCTTGGATCATAGGACCAGTGACCTCATGGCTGCTCATTAGCATAATTTGAATTTAATAGAACTGAAGATATAAAACATATAGAGTTTTAACAGCAAAGCGGCCTCCAAAAGCCTTAACTGCCCATGGCAGTGAGAATATCTGCCCCTGGATCTTCCCTATACTCCTAAAAGCAGGACTAATCAGAGGTACTTTGTTCTTCCAGCTGGAACCCAGTTTGGAAGGGTGCAAGCCACTGATCACGACCTCCCCCAGAGCAGCATTGTGTACTCCATCTCTGCTGGAGGGGCCAGCCTCCAGTATACAAACGTATTTTGGATCAATCCCAAAACAGGAGAACTCAAGCTGGTGACTAAAGTGGACTATGAAACAATCCCCACCTATACTCTCAAAATCCAGGCCACCAACAATGAGGACACAAACTCAGTCACTGTGAGTAAGTCTGTTTTGGTGTTGTGTCTCTCTAGCTCTCTCCAGGTGTGGCTATAGTAATAAGAACCCTAATAGGGCACATCCTCCAAACGTGACAGGAAATGACTTGTGGTGTTCAGGACAGCACACCTGGACACACAGAGCAGTGCCCAGAAAATAAAGATTGACACTCAAGTATGTGGGTGACTGGGAGTAGAGCTGAGATTGATGACCACTCTGTGGGACAAGTGTCCTCTAGCTGCCCTTTAAATCTCCCTGTGCTTTCACAGTGGACTGAAGGGGAGAGCATGGGGCCAGAAGTGGGGTGTGGCTTTGTAGCTATACATTCCCCCACCCCAGTAGCTTTGCTATGTTCCTACACTACCCCCATCACACCAGATGGGGTAGTTCTTAAAATGATGTGGCTTGACTGGGGCTATACTGCTTCTCAACCTTTGATGTTGAGAATCTGGTTAAATGCAGATTCTGAGTCTGCTGGTATGAGTAGGGCCTAGGAATCTACATTCCTAATATGCTTTCAAGTGGTGCCCATGCACCTGGTCCAGGGCCACCCTTTGAGTAACAAGGTTTAACCAGTCTGTGCTGTCAGTGGTTAGGATCATCTGAGGGTAATGTGATTGCCGCGAGGACAGAACAATTTCTTGCTCTTTCCCATTAGTAAAGTGAAAAAGCATAAGGCAAAATGAACTCCCAGCTAGCAGCAGGCAGCCCTGTGTGACAGACAAGAATGACTGGTTCAGAATCGGGAGACAGAGTTCATTTCTCAACTTTAATCCCGATTTTCCAAGGGGATCTGAGCCACGCTTATCTCCACATCCCAATTTCTTGATCTCTTCAATGAAGAGTCACCTGATCACCCAATGCCTGACTAGTCCAGTTCCTCTCATGACTAGCTTTGAATTAACAGGATGATGGTTTTAATGATGTGTGAGGCTCAGCATTGCCTGCTGAGGAAGAGATGTGTTAAGTTGGAGATAATTGTAGTGTTTGTTAGACCGGCTTTTTGAGAAAAATGAATGGACTCCACTTTGGGAGCTAACTAGAGTGAACATTTCAATTTATTCCTGGGCTCAGAACTTGCTGAAATCCCTAAATTTCAAAGGTAGAATAAATACGACTCAAAATTCGTAAGCTTTTAAAAAGGGTGATGATCACATAAGTCCCTTTCAGGGCTGACATTCTGTGATTCTGTGCTGGCAGCTGTCCCAGTCCATATTCCAATTCACCAGGCATATAAGACAGCAATGAGAGAAAATAGGCTGGCCCTGCTTGTGACAGGTGAGCACCACCAGCTTGGCGCACTCTAATAGCCCAGGTCACAGACGAGGTCCCAGCTTAGCCAGGTCCTCTTGTTCCATCCCAGTGGTCCTCGACCCTGGCTGCATATTATAATCAGCTGGGGAACACTAAAAAATAGTGCCTGTGCCCCGCCGCCTCTGCAGAGAGTCCGATTCATGCTGTCTGGAGTGTGCCTAAGAAAGCAGAGCCAGGATTGACAACCATTGCTCTCTAGTTCAGAGTTAAAGATGCAACTTCCAATTCACAAGGACAGTGAGCAAGGAAGTACAGAGGGTTACCATAAATCCGTAACTGTCACTGGAAAAACAGTGCAGCATTACCCAAGGATGAGCCCCATGTTGCCTAGGTGTGTATATGTGGGACTATGTGCCTGTATACATATATTAAGCACATGTGCACACACACAGTACAGATGTTAATAGCCTAGGCCTTGGAGTAGGACAGACCTGTGTGCAAATCCCAGTTCTGGTACTCACCTGCTAAATGACCTCAGGCTAATTGTCTAATCTAAGCCTCAGTTTCCTTATCTGTAATATGAGAATGATCATATTATCTACCTCAGGAAAGGTTAAATGAGCTAGACCATGGAAGCACAGAGCCCAGGGCCTGGCTCAGTAAGCACTCAGTAAGTTTTAGCTACTAAAATGGCCATCTTCTTGCTGTTCTAGGTTACTGTTAACATCCTGGAAAAAAATGATGAAAAGCCAATTTGTATCCCAAATTCTTATTTCCTGGCCATCCCAGTGGATCTGAAAGTTGGCACAAACATTCAAAATTTCAAGCTGATGTGTACTGATCGTGATTCCAGCCCCAGGTCTTTCCGTTACTCCATTGGCCCAGGTACGGTACCTGACATCAACAGTGCTGGCCTGGCTCTGGGGGTCAGAGGCCTCGCTGCTGGTCAGGGATAATGGGTGGGGGTTGCGTACTCACACCTGATCTGGGCACAGTGTGTGTGGGTGCGGGATTGTAAATGAGGACAGCGGGATGAGGGTTGAAACAGTCCCTGCGCCTCCTTGTCTTCCTCTTGGCTTCCCCTTCTTCTCACCTAGCTCCTCCCAGGTTCCCACACAAGGCTGCCCAGAGGCCCAAGGGAGAGTGCACCACGCTGATGGTGAGCCCCAAATTCCCAGACTGTCACATGATTCGTGAATCATATTAGTGTAGTTTAATTTGTTTTTTTAGTCCAACTGTTCAACCTGCACGCGTGTAGTGGGGGCAGGGAATCCCAGTCCTTGCTCTAGATAATAATAGATTAATTAGATTAAATGCATTTTGAAATGTATCCTCAGGAATTCTCTTCTTTCCATTCATTTTCTCTCTTTAAAAATATAACATTGCACTGGGGGTGGGGGTGGGGGAAGAGCACTCCTCCATGGAAATGAGACAAAAATAGCTCATCTAATGTAGTTTTGGGGCCGGAGATTTAAACCCAAACAAGCAGAGCAATTCCAAGTGAAAGACTAAAAACCCATCTTGGCCACCTGCTGAGCCCTGGCGAGCATGAACTCTGAACAGTAGGAAGCCTCTTGAGCAGGCTGTGTCACAAAACCCAGGGGCAGAGAGCGCCTGGAGGCTGCAGTTGTCGAAAATGGAAATAATCCATACTGAGTACCCCCAGGCCTTTATGGAGCACTTCGCTGCTAAGGGAGTAAAAATTGCATCATCTCCTGCTCCATTTACTGGTTTTCAGTTGGTAATGAGTCTGGAGCCACCAGAGGAATGAGCAAAGGCTGCTTGGGCGAGCAGCCTTCCTGCAGCCTTCCTGCCCTGTTCCCTGAGCTGTGAGCCCTGAGCCCTAACAGACTGTGGAGAAAGGGGGATGGGGTAGATTCAGGAAGACCTGGAACTGCAATCCCTGCAAAGCCAGAAGGTACCTTTCTTTGAGGGGAACTCCAGGGACATATGTCACTAGTTCTGCATGACCTGCCAGGTTTCACAAAAGGCAAGAAGTGAGCTTGGCCTATGGCTAGAAATGTGGCCTCCTCTACCCTCTTGTGCCCACTTATTGGTCTGAGTGCAAGATACACATGATCCAAATAAATACTGCATGAGAAAGACTGGCTAGAGAGGCTGTACCAGTAATATTAAATCTCTCTGCAAGGTACTGGCCCTGGTCTTGGGACAGGTGCGCTGTTGCACTATTGTGCTCTTATTCTTTTTGCAGCCACAGTGGTCGTGAGCAGAGTTTCTTTATACTAATAAAATTTCTGGTTCAGTTAAGGCCAATGCTGTAACCCTGGTGCATCAGAAATAGGCTACACCAGAGGCGTGGACGTTTTTGGGAAAGACTGGATGCAGTTTTTCTCTAAACCTTTATTTCTCATTCCCTTTTCTTCCTTTGCCCCAAATCCTTGTCTCAAATCTCATATAGGCAATGTCAACAGTCATTTCACCTTTTCTCCCAATGCTGGCTCCAATGTCACACGGCTGCTCCTTGCGACTCGCTTTGACTATACTGGTGGGCTTGATAAGATCTGGGACTACAGACTACTTGTCTACATAACTGATGACAACTTGCTGCCTGGCAGGAAGAAAGCTGACACTCTGGTTGAAACAGGGACAGTGACACTGAGTATTAGCGTCATTCCTCACCCAACCACGATTGTCACCACGACCCCCAGGGTAAGGGTTTTGGGACTTGGACTCCTCAGTTACATCTTTGTGATTAACATCGATGGACCCCTTTGACCCAGGAGAAATGTGGGATAGACCAAAAAGAATTGAGTGTTAGGATGTTGCCAGAAATGGCAATCATAGACTTGGTTTGGGTAGTCACTGGGCGGTAGATAGAGATTTGGATGAGATCTGAGACTGGTAGAACCACTAATTGTTCCTCTTCTGGTAACTAACGGTGTGTATTTGTGGAGGAACTTGTGATAGGTCAGGTATTGGCCAGCTGTGGTGCTTGTGGCACAGGGGACAATTTTCATGGGCATGTGGCCAGTTGCTCCCTTCACAACCCCTCCTCAGCTTGCTTTTAAGAGCCGTGGCAAAGAACTATGTCTGTGAAAGCAGGTAGCTGCCAGGTGCTCTTCTCCTCTTCTTCTGAAGAGTTATGATGCACCAGTTGGTACCCAACTCCTCATCTTCACTCCATTACACTTTATTCATGTAATTTACAAATATTGATTTAATACCTATAATAGGCCAATTATTTTGGTGAGCAAGGCCAAAATGATCTTTGCTCTCATGGAACTTAAAATATGGGGCAGTGGTTCTCAAAGTGTGGTCCCCAGACCGACAGCATCAGCATCACCTGTAGATGTGTTAGAAATGCATGTTCTCAGGCCCATTCCAGAATATTAGAGTTATTCTTCACCCAACCATGATCATCACCACAACCTCATGGAAAGGATGTTGGAACCTGGAATCACCAACTACGTCCCCAGACCTAATAGATCAGAAACCCTCAGTGGGGCCCAGCAATCTGTGTTTTTAATAAGCCTTCCAGGGGCTTCTGATGTGTGCTAAAGTTTGAAAGCCACCAATCTAGAGGGGAGACAGATTAACTACATGCAATTTAATAAAGGTATGTAACTTAATAAAATAACTACAGATTGTGGTAAATGGCAGGAAGAAAAATAAGCAGGTGCCAAAACAGGACCAGTGTGGTGAAGGAAGGGAGAATCTGGAATCCGACAACAGGGTTATCCACCCCCCACCTCCCACCCGTGCCATGGAGGAACCGGCTGTATCTGCCGACTCTTTGGTCCCCTTCCCTCCCAGTCCCAGTAAAAGTTACACCCTTGGTTGGCGGCCCCACACTTCTAGTACGCCAGAGAAAGGTAATAAAACCTTAAAAAACCACCTATGACAGATGGTCAAATTTTGATCTCAGAGTCTTATCAAGAGCAGGTTGATGTTCATCTCCATGTTCTTGAGCCAGTATCACCCCAGTGAACAGAGGCATGAGGTAACCTTAAGGGTTTTCTATTGGAGTTGGAGCCAGTAATCTCCCCTGAGTGAGGAATTGCTACATTTCTGGGGCTTACGTGACCCAGTTGTGGCACCTCCACTCCTGGAATCTCCATGAATTGTTTATCTGTCTCCCACGCTAAGAAGCAAATGCTGAACTTGAGGTTTCACTGTGATATCAGCCCACTCATCTGGAAGTGCAGCTTGTAGTGAGTGAACACTGACAAACCTACAAAATGTTACAAAACGACTTCCATGGCTCATGCCTTCCCAGTGAGAGACAATGGCTATATTAGTCCCTGGGTTATGCCATGATTTGGCAGGAAAAAAAGCCAATGGAATTTTTTAGCTTTTGGAAAGGAGAAGAACGACAGAGAATAAAATTAGGCCTAGAGTTGCTTTTCAGTTTCCTAAATTTTCTGGATTTTGATCTAATGGATGTCTGGAAATACTATAAATAAGGTGATGGACTGAAGCAGCAAGAACTATGAGCACACAGATGTCCAATATGCAGAACAAAAACAGGGAGTGAAGTAAGCACTCACCATGAGGGAGAGCTGGCTCAGCAACACTACCCGCCTTCCACTCACCTTCCCCCACCCTCTGTCATTCAAGCCCAGAATCACCCACCAGATCCTGAGGAAAAACGTTTATTCTCCATTGGCGTGGTATGTGCCTTTCGTCATCACTTTTGGCTCCATATTGCTTCTGATTTTTCTGGTGACTCTGATGGTCCAGTTGGCCAAAGCCATCCACAGATATTGTCCCTGCAAGCCTGGGAAGCACAAGAAACCTCTGTAAGTTGCCAGTGGGCTGGGTCCTTTCCACCACTTCCTTTGGGACACTGTTTCGAGTGACGTCAGCAGAAGGAAAGATATTTAGAATTTCTTTACGGGGTAGAGAGGGTGCCTGGTGTGAAGGAAGAAGAAGGACATACGGAGAAAGAATCCTAGCTTCCCTTAGTCCTGGTGTATCCTCTTCATCACCTACTGGGTCAGGAAACTGTTCCTTTGGTTTTCCTGGGCACCTGCCCTGTTCTTGATGTGTTCTCAAAGAAATTGGGGCTTCAACCTCTTGGTGACTTGCCCTGAATACATGCCTCAGAAAAAAGCTCAATTGTGAGTAGTGTTAGAATATACTGTGCTCTTATTTGCAGAATATTTAAAGGATGGGATGCAATTAAAGGAAGCACACAAAACTGATAAGGAAATTAAACTCCAGTGATTAGATTGGACTTGTTCTTTCGTGTCTGACCCTGATCTCTCTCTGTCGAGGGCTATACACACAGGCCTGTGTTCTCTCCCTCCCACTCTCTTCTGCTCACTAACATGCCTCTCTCACTGTGACACCTGCAAAGTCTTTTACTGGCTAAAGTGAGGTAGTAGAGTGAAGTGAAGACAGCACTAAATTGTTTCAAACTTCCCCCAGAGCCAGTTTCTTGACTTTCAGAAGCTCTTACAAAGAGAGCATGATGGTTTTGAGCCTGGGCCTTGGAGTTAGACAAGGCCTGAGTTCAAATCTTAGCTCTACCTTTTTCTAGGTATATGGCTTTGGGCCTCTGTGAATTCCAATCTCCTTATTTGAGAACAAAACAACTAAATGAACAACTGCAAAGCAAGCACTTAGCACTGTTTCTGATATAAATGCTTAGATATACTATTTTTAAAAATCTTGTTGCATTATTTTTCATGTATCACTGAGCTCAGGATTCTAGATTCCCAGTTTAGTATAAGCCCAAGAATCTTGGGGTATTGGAACTTGAGTTTAGAATTTATCACTGGAGAAAAGAAGGAGTGATAAGACTCACGTGCTTTTTAAAGATATTTTGAAGATTAACTAGTACTGTCAAATAATTTAAAATCTATGGATGAAAGATTCAATATAAAACTATAAGGCATTAGCATAAAGATGTGCTTTGCATTCTGCCATATTTATTGGGGAAGTTTGTTGCTATTGGCAACCTTGACTTCAAGGTAAGAAATCCCTGAGCATCTGCTGAAATTAAAAAGTGCATTTTTGTATGGACTCTACTCACAAATTGATTTTAAAAATTGGCTCCAAAAGAGCGATGCTTAAGCTTGTAAGGATGGTGATCCTCTGTGATGGGATTTGGGCAGGAGCTTTTAAAGAAAGTCAGTCATCCAATAGATGTTGTGACTCACATGCAATTTATGCTTAAATGTTAAATATGCACCTTGAACTTGGTTGCTTTAACTTACTTTCTAAATATTAATCATTTTCAACATGGTTGACTTAAAAAAGAAAAACTAGCTAGTCATTCAGACTCAGACCTAGTCTCTCTGGAAATTAGTTATACCAAATGTCAGCCAACATTTGTCCAATAGCAAAATAGAATACAATTAGAGCCACAGTGTTATAGAATTCGAGGTTATCATGGAAAGGGTCTTAGAGTCCAAGTTTATCTCTTTATGTTACAGGAAACCAGAGTTTAACTGCTAGTCCTTGAACCTTCCTGCTGTGAGCTATGCCTTCTGCTCAGCTAGATATGAGGGAGAAGAATGGGGCAGGCAGAATTGCTGGGCAGCGGCATTGGGGTTGTTATGCCCTCACCCAGTGTTGTCAGAGAAGATGTATTATTCCCTGAAGTTCTATAAAGCAATATTCCCAACTTATCAAAGTCTCAGACCCTCCTTATTCCCAAAGCAATAGTGATGGAGTTGCTCTGTTTGGAGCAGGGGTGGGAGCCCAGCCTTCAGTTCAGTCCTTATTCCTGGCCCCTTTCAGTTGACTCCTGAATCCCAGGGAACACAGCTTCCCAAAGGCCCCCATGCTCTCATGAATGTGTGAGTGCAGGGTGCTCTCAGGTTAATTCTTGTCCATCCCTTTTTTCCCCTACAGGGTGAAGAAAGGAGGTATGTATGGTATCTGTTCCCTTTGTTTGTGGCTGTTGCTATTATTGTTATTATTGTCATTTTTGCTGCTCTGTTGTATTGTATGAAAGGGCTTGAACTCAGTAGAGAACCAGGATCCAGGATGTCTTGGTGGGTTTTTAGCTACACCAACCGTGGGCGGAATCATACTGAGGGTGGGTGTAGCTGGGGAAAAGGAAGATCAGGGTACATGGTACAGGGTACATTTTGGTCCTGCCTGTTTCCTACCCAGAGTTGCCTCTAATCAGCTCAACTTAAGCACCTAGAGGTCTGTTCCCCACCAAGTGGGACAGGAATGAAGAATTCTCTGTGGGCTAAACACAGACAGTATCTACTCTCTGTTGCTCATAGAGGGACATGGCCCCTCCTGAGGACAGCTAATGCTCTGTATTGAACAGATGCCTCTTTTTAAAGAACAAATAATACTTTATTCTGAAATGCTAGTGGATTTATTTCACAAGTTATTTAGCTCAGTTTGGTTAGACAGGGGGGCTCGGTGCTGTCAGGTGGGCTGGGAGCACTGAATGATTTTAGGGACGTTGGTGAACTGAGCAAGTTCCATCTGACCAACTCTGAGCCTGAGGAGATGTCATCCTCAGCCCTGAAAGTTGTTGCCTCAAGGAGAATCCACACTATGGGGAGAGAAGGTACTAAGAGTAGGAAAGTGTGTTTTTAAAAAGGATTGTTTTAATCACTCCAATCATAGGTATGTGTGTCTGACATACACAAGGCACGTCTAAGCAGAATTTGAAATTTAGTTATGATTATTAATCACATCAAATAGAATGATTTTAATAAATGAGATTTACATAAACTGTCTCCCACCCTAGCTACTTTTTTAAAAGGACATAGGGAGTGGATACAAAGAATCCCCCCATTATGAACAAATATATCAACCCAATCTTTCTGCCATTTAAAAACTAATTTCTTAGGTTCATAATAACAATAAGCTGGAAAAAGAGCAGAAAAAATTATTTTTAGTTCTGCGTATTGTGTGTGTGTGTGTCTGTTTTTCTGAGATGGAAAGCCATCAACAAACATGTCTGCAGACAGAAAATTTTTTTGCCATGCCTGCCATGCTGATTTAAAAATCTGTTTAAGAGAAATCCCGTTGTGGAGGTAGAATTTTAAGGTCAATTTAGTGTCCAAGAAGCTTAACTCCCGCCTGTCCTGTCCTGTTCCCTGCAGGAATGGAGAGTACAAAGAGAGAAGCTGTGGTGGTAAGTGTGGTTGGCCACGGGGTATCTGGCTTGGGTGGTGGGTTGTGGGGGCTTCTGCCCCCACCCCGAGGCAGGCCCTGCCACAGCCTCACGGGGGTGTTTATCATTCAGGGAGATACTTGTACATTTGGCCACTGGAACAGATTGCCGTGTGACGAGCTCCTGATAGAATTTGTTCCCTCCACTGAACATGTCTACTGATATATTTGCAGAAGAACTGGATTTCATAAATATTGAATAGTGGTATTTATTATCTACACAAGCTCTCCAGGAGACTGAGTTGGGGGAGAGGAGCTTAAAGACCAGAACTGAAGCTTTAGCCTTCAATGGGATTTATTTTTTCTTTGCCCTTCCATAACCTTGCAGAAAAAGTGATAGAGAAAGAGCAGTGCTTGGGTCTGGGATTGGCTCTGCCCACTTAGCCATATGATCTTGCAGACTCTCTCAGCCTCTTTAAGCTGCAGATTCCTCATCTGTGAAATGGGAGTGAGAACACCTGCCCTGAGATAACAAGTGGAGAAATATCTTGAAAAATATTAAGAGTCACACAAATGCAAAGTGCGATAGGCGAAGAGTTACTCCCGCCTTACTGCCTTGTTTTTCTTTCACTGAGTGTGATCCACCTGCTGGGAAGTAGTGGTAGTTGAAGGTGATCCCCGCCAGCTCTCCCACCCCCCAATAATAAGACTTTGTTATAATCCGAGAGCCGTAACTTTAGAATGAAAAACACAATCAGGAGGACAATCAGTACACTGGAATTTTTGCTTCAGGCTCATCAACTAAGTGTTTATATGTATTGGTCAATATACAAACAAGAGGAAGAGGTCTTATTGTCTAAGGCAAGTACTCTTCATTCAGAGACTGCCTCAGAATTAGGTAATATTAAATTAATCAATCAAGTAAATAAATTTCCATGACCATAAAAAGTGGGTTTGTGGAGCTGATCAAATGGATGAAACCCATACAGTTTCCACTTCCTCTTTCTTCAGTGCTGGGGAGCGGTGGACAAGTTAGTAGGTGATGGCTTATGTGATAAAAACCAGGGGTTGAAGGGCCCACTAAACTCCAACACTGTCCTCATTAGCATGCTGAAGAGTGGCACCATTGGAAAGCACCTTGTGAAGGAAGGGGGTGTTCCCATGTGGTCAGAGGTCAGGTCCTGGAGGGTGGCACAGAATAGGAATCAGGGCAAGAAAAAGACATGGAGCACAGAGCTTAGATATGACAGCCAAACCCTGATGCAACATCACACCGGCCTAGGCAGAGGGACACAGCCAGAGCCCAGGCTGGGAGCACATTTGTGCTCCTCTGTGCCTGCCCAGCAGTGGGCTTAGGCAATATAGATCTTAGCTGGTGGTGCGCGGCATTTCTGTTCTTCCTTCTATGCAGCTTAGATACCCTGTACTCAGGATGCTTTCCTACACCCAAGTCTGGATTACGTGTCCTCCTCCTACTCCCACCTGCACCCCCATAGCATCCTATATTCCCCCTCTTAGAGCCGTTATCACTCTGTATTGTAGTGCCTGTGTGTCAGTGGCTTCCACTTGATTGCAAGCTCTGTGTGGGCAGTAGCCACGCTTTCCTTGTTCCCTGCTGTGTCCCCAGCATCTAGCACAGCACCTATTGAGTTAATAAATACCAAGAAAGCCCTGGGTAAGAAACGCAGGCTGTCAGGGTGAGTGGCCTTGCCTGTGAGGAGGAGCATAGGATTGTGCTTGAAGCTGTCTCTTTTTTCTCTTTAGGAAACAATCCAGCTGAGCACAGTCTTTGATGGTGAAGCCATAGACCCAGGTAATTAAGTGGCAATGCCACCCATAAGAGTGCTTTGCACATTCCAGGCTGGTGGAATCGTGAGGACCTCATCTAATTGCATGCTCTTAACTCAGTTCTGATTTGTTTGGTTATGTTGTGTATGCAGTGCTGACCCTTCTAGACTGCAATGCAAAGTGAGGCCAGCTCTGCACTGAGCTGGCTTGCAGAGACGCATGGGCATGTGTGAGACCTCCAAGGGTTTCCACCTCCAGGCTCCATCTCAAGGACTATGCCTCTGTCTAGCCTCCCTTTCTAAACACAAACCAAGTCAAGGAAATCGGTGAATACAAGAACCCACATTTTTTCCTATTCATGGGATTCAACCTTCACTCCTGATCCTTTCTGAATGCTTCCAACACCATCCTATTTGGTAGTGAGAGATATGAAGAAATGGCAAGCTTGGCTTCTTTTTTTCCTAGATCAGGGCCAAGAATTTCTTCTTGGTTGGCAAGATGAACATAAGGTAAAGCTGGCCTCCAGAGCTCTCGTCACCCCCATGAAATCAGCTCCAAATTTAGCTCCTTTACACACATCCCTCCACTTACAAAGGCTCAATTATAGAACATGAATAAAGGGAAGGAAACCAAATTCAGGAGGCAAGTGTGTTGGCCCCCTGCCACGCTCACATGCACACGGCTCGGTCCTCCTTGGAAGGAGGATGGCTCCTCTCCAGGAGAGGCTGCTGCTGCTGGAATTAAATTCCCCTCTATTATTAGGTACTTGTTACCATAACGTGCCCACATTAGCATAAGTGCTGGTAGGATCCTCAGTGGAGAGGCCACTCATGCTGCATGGAAATGGCAGGAGCAGGGGCCCGCCTGAAACTCTGGGGTAAAAGCTAGGGAGAACCAAGGCCATTACTCTGCATTTGTGTGTTTGAGAGAGGGAAAAAGAAGAAATGAGTCAACTGGACTAATGTGAACAGACACATCAATTAGTGTCTGTTGGCTCCAACACAATAAAAATGGCTCCATTGCATCATCTCAACCGGGACTAGATTTGGGTATCTGTGTCTACAAATCTCTGCTTATAAAAACCTACCATAAATAAAAATCAGTCTTTTCCTCCTTACTTGGTGACTTCCTTTTAATACCAGGGATTCAGGGGTCTTTTAAAACAAATCAGAACAAAATGGGTAACCCCATTAGAAGTTGAACCTAATTTATCCGAAGCTTCCATGGAGTTCCAGGTTTATGTGGCCTTCTAATCTTGCAATTGAGATGGCCTTGACTCTCCTGAACCTTTCTATCCACAGAGGCATGGTATTTGCTACCTGTGTGGTTGGAGCCGCACAGCTCGAGGGAAGGGCAGGCTGGTGATGAATGTTTGCACTGTTCGCAAGCCTGCTTTCTATCTGTGATTCACACCTCCTAACATGCTTCCTCTTCTCCTGGGGTAAGAATAGAGCAGGGTGGAGATGGGGAGGAGAGAATAAATTGAATTCCCTTTGTTTATATGATCATTGTATTTTTCCCTCTTAGTTACTGGGGCAAAATATGAGTTCAACTCTAAAACTGGAGCCAGAAAGTGGAAAGATCCCTTCATGCAAATGCCAAAGTGGAAAGAGTACAGCCCTCAGGGAGCCACCCCCAGCAGAGCTGTGTCTGCAGAAGAGACTGGGCTGCCAAAGAGCATTGACGAGAAGGGAAATGGGCTGAGTGGCACAGCACAGGCTGAGGGTGCAGGCCCAGGTTCCAGAAACCAGGATGGCAAGCCAGGCACCCAGAAGGACAGAGATGCATCCCTTACAAGCAAGGCTTCTCCCAAGCCATATCCAGGAAAGTAAGCAGTGTCTGCTTGTCGGTTCCACAGAAGAGCACAAGAGAGGGATCCTGACTGTCTGAGGGATGCTGCCTCACTCTAAATTCTCTGAGGGCAAATGAGGTGCCGTAGGGTGAAAATGTGGCTGGAAGGGACTTGGAGATCCAGGGTCCCATGTGGGATGTTTAAAATAGCACAAAGGGGTTTGAGTGCAGAGTTGCCTTTTTCTGAGACAGCACAGAAATTTCTCTCAGGTATCTGTGCTTTTGATTAGATGGACTGTTAACTTTTGGACTCAGAATTGTGTTTCTCCCTGTTGATTGCTGGGAAGCTCCCTTCAGTTCACCCCTAGAAAGAACAGAGAATTTCCTGACATCAATGCTGAGGACTACCTGCACATCTGATTTCATCTTATTTTCCTGCCTTCATTTTAGTATCACTTAGAATTCTTCATTTATAAATACAGTTCAACACCATACACTTTTGTAAGTCACCTTGAATCTTTTTCAAAAGAAGCCATGCAGTGAAAAAAAAAAGAATAAATAATGTTATTCTTCTGGGAAGAAGAAAACAATAAACATCTTTTATTTTTTTATTGAGGTATAACATATTTTAAAAAGTGCACAGACCTAAGGTATTCAGCTTGATAATAGACTCTTCCCAGAGGTGGGATGATATTTGTCATCATAGATTAGTTTTGCTTTTTTGAATTTCATATAAATGGAATCACACAGATGTTCTCTTTTGTGTCTGCCACCTTTTGCTCAGCATGTCCTGTCTGTGAGATTTCTCCAGGTCATACTGTAGATCAGCAGTCCAGGCCTCTTCACTGTTGTGGTGGCTGCTTTGTGTTTTTCACTACTAGACATTCCAGTGCTATGAACTTTCTCATGCGTGGCTTCTGGGGAGCATAAACATGTGCTTCTTTGGAGCACATTCCCAGGAGTGGGCTTGTTAGAGCCATTGCTAGAGCCTGCTGAGAATTCCCAAGTTGATGGCTCCACTCTATACTTCCACCAGCAATGATGGAGAGTTCCGGTTGCTTTTCTTCCTTGTCAACACTTGGTGTTGTCAGTCCTTTTAATTATAGCCATCTGGATTAAAATTTTCCTTGAAATAAAGTCACTCTTTTTTTAAAGCCAAACAACACCAACCTTACAACCTCCCTGCCCTGCTCCTCCCCTGCCTCCTGAGATTGGAAGGACCACAGGAGTCAGGTAAGGACACAAATGAGAAGTTCTATGAACCATAAAACTGGGTGTGAGCAGTGAACTGAAAATAAACCACACCACGATGGAATAGCAAGTGGAACTTCTCAGCGTGTGCCTAGTGGAGAATGAGCAATCCTTATTTTACCTCCATGTTCTGCTCCCCAGTTGCTGAGGCATTAATCCAATACCCACAAGAAAGGACCAGGTGAGAGTCTATTAGAGCAACAGCTCCTTCCCAGCTGAGAAGCCAGAAAAGAACTCCCCACAATGGCCTGTAGGGGGCAGGCAGGATCCATCCTGCAAATGCAGAACTTGGAGCAGCTACTAGTTTCTTGTGTGCCTGTGTGCCAGTGTGACTTCTCAAGAAAAAGAAACATTTAAAAATGCCCTGTCCTGGCGTAGAGCAGGCAATGATTTATTAATAAGGGTTGGTTGCCAGGGAACTCCCTTGAATAGGTTTAAATTTTGCAAAAGAAGGCAGAGCTGTTCATTTGTGGAGGTTCAAGTGGGTGAAGTGGCTGATTACCCATTTAAGACTCTGAAAGTCTGTGGAGCGCCGAGTAAAACACCTTCCTCAGAAGCTCTCAGCCTCAGTGCAAGTAAAATGAGGCTCCGAGAAGGCTGAAGGGGGACCTAATAACTGTTTATGAGCCCATTAAGGATGATTAGAAGGAGGGTGGTGAGCAGCTGTTTTCCCTTCTTCAATGATGACAGGGCTAGAGGGAATTGTGCTTCTCGGCCAGAAAAAGAGATTTAAGTTAAGAACAGGAGGGATTTCCTGAAGGCTGGGTCTGCTTGAAGAGCTCACTTTCCTCCCTGGCAATAGGCAGGGGGAGCTGCTTGCCTGCCCAGCCCCAAGCTGTAAACCCTGAGGAACTCAAGACATGGTGGGGTCAGGGGTGCACCAGCAGGCTTTGGCCAAGAGAAACTCTGCCTTTTCTTTTGCATATTTGGCTATTTTATTAGAGAAATCAGAAATGTGAGGCCCAGGGTTGAGGCCATTGGTTTCTAACATTTACCGGGTTTGGGAAAAAAAAGTTATCTGAATGAAATGAAGCCAAGGACCATTGTGGATCTTGTGAAAGCTTTCCCCCATTTCTTTCCCAGGGCCTTAAACCCGAACAAATTTATTGTAGCTAATGTTGACCTGACTGATTTTGAGTCATTATAAAATGGAGCAAAGATGTCCAGGGATTAGACCACAGAAGGACCCCTAATTATTGAGGAATTTAAAACCACCTGGTGAACTCTCAAGTCTGAGCTTTCTATTGTGCTCAGTAGGAGGCGGGGACCAGGGACCACATCACTGCTTGTCTTGAAAGCATGAGTGGCCCAGCAACAGACACTGGGCAATGACACCTTTGCTCCTTGGAACCCTCTTTCACATCTATAGTTCTATTGCTTGCATTTTTATGAAATATGTTTTGTGATGGCTGAGAAAATTAAAGCAACAAAATGAGTGAATATAGAAAATGATCACTATTACAACGTGGTATTTTTCACTTTAAACTTCAAGTGTGTATTTATACCTCCCATTCGTTCAATAAATATTCGTGGAGCATGTACTGTGTGCCAGGCGTTGACTCGTTAGTGAACACAGCAGCCCAAACCCATGCCCTTGAGGAGCTTACATTCTGTCTGCTACAGCTGAATGCAGCCTGCTCATGAGCCAAAGTTTCTATTTCCAGTTACACCCTGGCCTACTTATTTCTTGGTTCCTTGAGTGTTCTATCAGAAAGGTAAATTCACCAAAACCTGGAATTTCCTGTCTGAAAGAACAGATAATTCAGAACCATTTAAATATTTTTTAAAAACTTAATGGGCAGTCCTTGTCAGAAAATGGTTGCAATAACCCAGCCTTGGGTTATCAGGCAGGCACCCTGTTCACATGCCTTTGGATGGGAGCTCTGATGCAGGTGTGACTTCTGTGTGTGGAAGATGGAAGTATCCTGAGGTCAGTGAAACTGTGCATCTGGAGCACAGGGAAAAGGTCACTGAGATCCTCCTGTGTGTCACCTGTACTGGGGACGAGATGTGGCTCCTCTTCAAAGGGAAGATAGTCCAAGTGAGAAGAGAACTGGCTCATTGACAAGACAACTAGCTACAACACAGGCGCTTTATGAGGATTAAATGAGTTTCATTGGTAGTGAGTGCTGAAGAAAGTAAGAATATGTGGGCCAGACCAGTCTCTGAATGTATAATGGGAGACTTGAGACCTGACAGAGGGATCTTAAAGGTAGAGATGAGGTCAAAGTGGGAAGAAAAGAGAAACTTTGAGCAAAGACTAATGCATTCAGAATTCTGGTCTTTCATCCATTTTCCACCAATACTTGTTCTGTGTAACCTGGAGTGAATAACCACAACTCAATACAGAGCCTCCTGAGTATGTAACAAGTACTCAACAGTCATTTGTAGAATTGGATTGAATTAAGCACACTGGTAGTTGGTTTTCTACTCAGGTCATGTAGCAGAGTCACAGTTTTTCTAACCAGATCCAAAAAACATTATGATAATCAACAACAAAAGTTACTGAGTACCTACTAGACCAGGCATGGCTCTAGGCTCTGGGGATCCAGCAATAAATAAAAGAATGTTCTTAGTGTCCATATCTTCGTGAAGGGTGAGACACTGAATATAAAAATGGACAATGGCCAGGCCATATACCAGAATAGAACTCTGACCTACAACCTGCAGCAACTTGCGCAGGAGGCCAATCTCCTTTCCAGGAAGCTGAGCAACAGTTCTGTAACAACCAGCCCCAAGTGGCCAGACTTCATTAATTTAATTAAGAGCATCCTTAATTTTTGTCCCTGCTTCCAATTTAGGATTGACTAGAGAAAGCTAAATATGCATCCGTAACCAATCACATAGGGTGCCCCCTTTCCTACTTGGCCCACCTACAGCTTCCCTGTGCCAGCAGCCTCCAATCCAGGCACAACCTGAAGCCTTCATTTTTTTCCATGATAAAGCTTTCCCACATCTCTGCCCAACTTTGAGTCTTTGCTAAAATGCAAGTGACGGAGGCTGACTCCCTTGCTATGGTAAACTATGAATAAGTTGTCTTCGCTTTCCTCATATGGTTGGTCCTTGTTTATTTCTACAGGGATGATGGACACATTTTATCATACATATGTGATGTGCTTGTGCTAATGGTAGTAAATGCTATTAAGAAAAGTGAACAGGGTCAGCGTTATAGAGGGTGGAGATGGCCACGTTAAATAGAGTGGTCAGGGAAGGCCTCCAGTAAGATGAGAGGGAAGCAGTGGAAGTGGGGAAAGAACCATGCAGTTAACTGGGAAGAACCTTCCAGCAGAAAGTACAAAGGCAAGGAGGAGTTAAGAACCAGTAGAAGGAGCTCTGGCCAGTGTGGCTCAGTTGTTTGGAGCATCATCCCATAACCAAAAGGTCACAGGCTCAATCCCCAATTAGGGAACATGTGGGAGGCCACTGATTGATACTTCTCTCTCTCCTCTTTCTCAAATGATAATGAAATACACCTTTATAAATAAGAAAAACAATAATGAGAATCATTAGGAGGAACATAGTTATGAGCCTCAGGACTGGAGAAGATGACCCAGATAGGGGAAGTGGGTGCGTAATGGGGGGTGGAACTGTGTGGTCTGTGGGGCATGAATGGTCAGGGGTGGGGGATGGGTGCTCATCACGTAGGGCCTTGTGAGTCATTGCAAGGACTTTGGCTTCTGCTGTGAGAGTGACAGGGAGTCACTGCAGGGTTTTGAGAAGAGAGTGGCATAATTTGTTTTAAAAGCATTTCTCTGGGCTCTGTCCAGTTAATTCAGTTGGTTAGAGCATTGTCCTGATACGCCAAGGTTGCAGGTTTGATACCTGGTCAGGGCACACACAAATTAACCGATGAGTGCACAGGATGGGTGGAACAGCAAAACAGTGTTTCTCTCTTCCTTCTTCTTCTCTCTCTCCTTTCCTCTCTCACTAAAAATTCAATAAATAAATTTTAAAAAAATAAAAACATCTCTCTGCTGACTTGAGAGTAGACTACAGGGAGGCAAGGAACAGGGGTGGAAGTAGATGGACCAATTAGGTGGCTGTTGGATTAATCTGGATATGAGATGGCAGTGGCTTTGTCCAGGGTGGCAGAGGTGCAGGGTGGGGGATGAGGGTGCATAAAAGCCTGGCAGGACCTTTCTGAAGGAGTGCCCCAGCTATGAGAAGAGTCCTGAGTTCTCTTGGGCCCTATTCCCGAATTAGATAAAGTGGCCCTGCAGGGTTAGCCCCTCACTCAGTGCAAGCTACCAGATACAGGTATTTCAGACCGCACGGAGCAGCTCTTTGTGAATGCAACACCCCCCGCTGCCTTCTCTGGGAAATCCACTGCTCTGGGGGATGGTGGTCATGTGTGTGTCGAGGGAGTAAAGAGTAAAGGTTTTTCCACACTGAACTTCCTGCCAAGATTCTAAACCGGCTTCAAAGAAACAGAGAAAACAGGCCTGGATGGTGCTTTTTAGTCTGGGTTTGGTAGGTGCCCTGCAGTGGAAAAGCTGGCAAGTCCCTCATTTGACCTGAACAGTGCATTAGATAAGCTCTCAGTCTGAAAAAGTTCAGTTCTGATTAAATGCCTTGTACCAGGAGATCTGCATTGTATGAAAAAATTGTTGCCTGTGACTCGGAAGAGAATCTAAGTTCTTAGGAAATCCCTCTGTATAAAGGGGAAAAAGGAGATGAGGTGCCCTGGAAAACTGAAGCCATGTGATCAGATTTTTGGAGTCCCTTCTTAAAGTGATGCATTGCCATAAATACAAACCATAATTATCAGGCCTAATTTCTGGTTTGAAAAACATGATCTTTGAAAGTCTTAAGTCTTAAGACTTAAGACCAAGACAAGGCATGCTTGTGAGCTCTGCATTCTTCCTGTGTGGTGCCTCCTTGGGGGTAAGCACCCCATTGTCCTTGCCCCAGCATACTCAGAAGCACTCTAATTTCAGGGCTATTCAGGAACAGTCTGTGACTGCTGTAGCCCCTTCAGAATCAGGCAGGACTGAGGGAAGGAAGCTGGTTCATCTGATTTATAGGCGAGCTCATAAGAGCTCCGCTCCCCACACTGCCCATTTCATGTGCTCATCCACAGTCAGAGCACACTCCAGCTGGCATGCTAAGTGATCTTTTTCTCTTGTAACAATTTTACTATTTGTTCTGTGATTTAATTTACAAACCATAAAATTCAGTGGTTTTTAGTATATCACAGAGTTGTGCAACAATCGCCACTGATGAATTCTAAAATATTTTATCACTCCCAAATAAACTTGTACCCATTAATAGTCATTCCCCATCCTCAAGCCCTGATACTCAGTAACCTATTCTCTGTTTCTATGAATTTGCCTATTTTGGATATTTTGTATAAATAGAATCATACGATATTTATACTTTTATATCTGGCTTATTTCACTTAGTTTCATGTTTTCAAGATTCACCTATGTTGTAGCAGATATCAGCACTTCATTTCTTTTCCTGGCTAAATAATGTTCCATTATATGGGTATACCTCATTTGTTTATCCATTCATCAGTTGGTAGATATTTGGTTTGAAGCCTTTTAGATATTTCAAATAATACTGCAATAAACATTCATGTACAAGTTCTCTACAAACCTCAGGATTGTAATGTGTGTCTAACATGTGCTTGGCATGCTACCTATCTCTAATCTTCACAATACTCTTTTGAGTATTGATTATTTGCATTTTACAGATAAGAACACTGGGGGTGGAGAGGTAAGGAAACTTGCCAGGGGTCACAGAGCCAGGACATCAACATACTGTGTCTTCTCCAGTCTACATGGGAAGGGCTCAGCTATGGCCTTTGATCTGTGTTCTGATGGAGAAAGGTGTCAGGCAACTGAACCCTCAGATGACTCCTCTGATGGAATAACTCTCTTCCCTGAAAGTTCAAGGCTTCTCCTGGATTCAGAAATCAAACCTTCACAGGTGCAGCATCAATACCAGCTTCTGGATAAGCAGATATGCTCTGAGAATGTCCTCTTCTGCATGGCTTGGGTTGGGATCTGAAAGAGTCCCTGTCCTCCCACAGCCCTGCCAAGCCCAGGGCATGTGGCTTTGGGCTGTGTAAAAGGCAAAGTTTATTTTTCTCTCTATTCTATACACATTCCCTACCTGTCTGCTTAACAAAACCAATCTTGTCTCAGCATGAGTATGTAAGCACCTTTCAAAGACCTTAAAACAGACTCTGGCCAAGGTGGCGGCATAGGTAGATACACTTTTCCTCCTCACCCAACCAAAAGAGGGACAACAACAAATTAAAAAAAACAAACAAAAACAGAACAGCCAGAAAATTGAACTGTATGGAAGCCCAACAACTAAGGAGTTAAAGAAGAAACATTCATCCAGACCAGTAGGAGGAGCAGAGAGGAGCAGCCTGGGTGGAGAGAACTTGCGGCAAGACAGTGGCTGGAGGACCAGGCACTCCCACATTCACATGGGGATAAATTGGGAGGAACTGGGGAGTAAGACAGATCTCGCAACCCACGGTTCCAACACAGGGAAATAAAGCCTCCAAACCTCTGGCTGTAAAAGTCTGTGGGAATCGTGGTGGCGGGAGAAACTCCCAGCCTCACAGGAGAGTTCACTGGAAAGATCCAAGGGTCTTAGAATGTACAAAAGCCCATACACCCTGCAATCAGCACCAGAAGGGCCAAATTTGCTTGTGGGTAGCTGGGAAAGTGACTGAAAGCCAGCTGAGAGCTGAGCAAGTGGCATTATGCCCTCTCAGACCCCTCCCCCACATATAGCACCACAACACTGTGAAGTGGGTTGCCCCATCCTCATCAATAACTAAGGCCCCACCCCTTAGAACATAACAGGCACACTGAGACAAAAAAGAAATATGGCACAAATGAAAGAACAGATCAAAGCTCCAAAAATAGAATTAAGCAATGAAGAGATAGCCAAGCTATCAGATGCAGAGTTCAAAACACTGGCAATCAGGATGCTCACAGAAATGATTGAGTATAGTTGCAAAACAGAGGAAAAAGTGAAGGCTATGCAAAGTACAGGGAACCAACAGTGAAGGGAAGGAAATCGGGATTCAAATCAACAATTTGGAGTAGAAGGAAGACATAAACATTCAACCAGAACAGAATAAAGAAACAAGAATTCAAAAAAATGAGGAGAGACTTGGGAACCTTTGGGACAACTTTAAATGTTCCAACATGTGAAATGGAGATCACATGGAGGGTCATCAGTGGGGAGGAGGAGTGGGTAGAATGGGGGAAAAGGTACAGGAAATAAGAAGCATAAATGGTAGGTACAAAATAGACAGGGGGAGGTTAAGAATAGTCTGGGAAATGGAGAAGCCAAAGAACTTATATGTACGACCCATGGACATGAACTAAGTGGGGAAGGAATGCTGGTGGGAGGGGAGTGCAGGGCAGAGGGGAATAAAGGGGAGAAAACATGGGACAACTATAATAGCATAATCAATAAAATATATTAAAAACAAAAAAACAAAGACGTTAAATCAAGATCTGTGTCACTCAGAGACAGCCTTCTCTTACCAAAGGGGGAGAGGTTGCAGGAATTAGAGTTGGCCAGCAGGGGCTCTTTTGCTGTTTAGCTTCCAGTGAGTGGTCCAGAAAGGCTTCCTTTGAAAGACAGGCTCCTTCTTCAACTGTTCCCCAAGCTTTCTAGGGTCTGTGGTCTCAGGGCCTGCAGAGAGCAGCTGCAGGGCATCCATGGTCAGGAGTACTTTTTATAGGCACCCACCAAACCCCACTGCAGCAAAGGGAGCTGGACACCAGAGTGCCATTCCAAACCTGGGGAAGGGAGTGAATGCTGGCTCCACCCACAAATGGCCTTTTCCCGGAATGCCCCAGGATAGCTGTCAGGGCACTTTGCCAAGCAAGCTATGGCTGTTGACCAAGACGGCTCCCAGCTGGGCTCAGAACGACTTTATTGCTGTTGACATAAGTGAAGTGGGTTAGAATCTGTGGTAGTACTTGGTATCCCTGAATATAGCATATTCTGGGCTTTTGTTTCCTTAACATATTATCTTGCCACAGATTCATGAGAATGAGGCTCCCAAACTCTATGCCTTTGTTTGTTTGTGTGCTAATGTGTCTGTAAGTGTCCGTGTATAATAGTAAAAAGCACTTTGCATTTGTAGAATGCTTGTAGTGTGCAAGATCCTGTGGGGCCTTTGTATTTGTAATTTTATTTAATATATACATCTGGGGGTACTATCTAATTTAACTTATGAAGAACTGAGGCTCAGAAAGGGTGAGTGACCTACCTAAGTTCCCACAGCTAATAAATGGCAGAGGAAGGTACTGTCTGAAAGCGGGTGAGGCTTCCAAGCCCCTTTTTGCCAGGACTGGGGTTTGGAATTCCTGGTAAGAAGCTTGGCCTCTTGTGGCTCCCACTCCAAGACTAACTTAATCTTGCTCAGATGCTTTGAAGAAGGGCGCAAGCTTGGGAGTAGAATCAGAAGGGGAATTCCAGGAGGAATTTGCTTCGTGTGGGAGCTGGTTTAGGTGCCTTGAAATTCACCAGGGTTTGGACAAGGCTTTCTAGGATGGGGCCCTTGGCACGGAGCAGATGGGGGCTCCTCAGTGTCACTGGGCACTGGGAGAGAAAGATCAAAAGGGCTATGAAAGAGGTAAAAAGGGAGGAGAGTGAGCTAGAGGCAAGGAATGTATACGAGAAGAGCAGAGAGGGGTGGCGCTGGCCTGAAGACGCTTCCAGGGAAGCCCCCTGCTTTGGGGAGGGGGCTGGTAGAGCTAGCACAGCTCGAGCAGGGCCAACAAAGGGCAGCTGAATCACAGGATTTCTCAAGAAATAAAAATTCCAAGCACACCCCTGGGGCCTCAGGGAGAAAAACTGACAATGTGTTGATTGAAAACAGACCAAGTTAATCTGTGTCTGCAGCATAAAGCCGCGCTCTCACGGGTTCACAGCGACCCCTAGTGGTCCCTATGGGCACCTGCTATCTCCGTGGAAACCACGAGGCCTGTGGTCTGCTGAAGAGAATATTTGAGGTCTAGAGCTGACTTTCCTCATTTCCCTTGCTGTCAGAGTCCATATTTTGTTTTGTCAGTATTTTGCAGAGCGGTGGGGGTGTGGGGGCTACTGGTCAAAGAGTGGACTTCCTAGTTTAACCAGTTATATATATCCAACTGACTGCACTGGTTAGGTCTTAAGAAGTGGTCATTTCCTCTGATTTTATTCTTTTCACTGAAGTATAACAAAATGTATTTAATGGTCATATCTCTAGAAGACTTGTAGACAAATGAATTCTCCAGAGACATTTCTTTGTTAGACTCTGTGTTTGGAAAATATAATGACTATACTTCTAAATTAGATCAAAGACCTTGGCTTCCAAAGTGGCCCTGATCAATAAGTCTGTTTGAAAATGCAAACTAGGCATCTCTTTCTAGATAATGACACTCAAACATTTTTGTTTCTGCCCTTGCCTCCCCTTGCTCCATTTAAGCTTTGGCTACTCTACTTGTCCGAAGGCTCCCTGGGATCAGAGTATGCCCAGTGTTGGTACAATGCCTGGCACATAGCTGGTACTCAGAAACTATTTCTTAATTGAATGACTTCAGCTCCTGACCAGGCAGTGGGGAGCCACAGGAGGGATGTCAGATAATCCAAGCCCCTGGCAAGTGCTGCTATAGGATTTTAGAATCTGAGGAAATTTACCAGAGTGGGAAGACTCTTGCTATGGAGCCCCTGCCTGGCAACTCAACTTCTTATCAGTGGCTGGGGATAGTCTGTGGTTAAATGGTAGTGCAGCGCGATGTATGCAGAGCTCTGTGAAAAGGCTGTTAAATGGCTGCGGGTTGGCACTCCTGAGAGTGCTCCATGTGGTCAAGCTTCACAGGTTCCCTCAAAAGAGCCATTGAGGGTTTTCCTTTTGAAGAAGAAACCATGATCTTCTGTGATCCAGTCTCACTGGGAAGGAAATGCTACCTTCAAGTTAAATTTTACACAAATTACATTGGCCAAATTACTTGTATTAACTTAGTTTCATTGGTTGCAAAAGTCAGAGACTCACACAGGTTTATTGGGAGGCTGCATGTGGAAACAAGGAGACTTGGCCCCATTGCTTGATCTCTCCAGAACCCAGAAGATTCGGAAGACCCAACTATCTAAAACATGTTAATAGTGGAATGCGGGGCTTATTGGTGCCAGCCCAGCCTCGTTTGAATAGCTTTCCTAAATTAGGAAAATTGGCCATGTTAGGGGCATTAGCTCACCAGGTTGGAGGTCAGAATTCAGTTTCCCAGACTAACTCTGCAGCTAGGACACAAGCATGTGACCTAGGCTCTGCTGATCAGGTGCAGCAAGGAAGTGACTTCTATGTGGGATTGCATCTTGGTGATGGGGGCAGAGCATGGCAGGGGTCATGGAGCCCCTGGAGGCAGCAGGGACAGAGATGCTTCCAGGAGCATGCACCAAAGACAGTAGAATCAAGCCTGTGACCAGACCGGTGGGGATTTGGGTATTGTTCACGGCTGCAGAGCCTCTAGCCCCATTCTCTAACTCTACCAGACATTGTGAGCTGTGAATATCCATTAATACATTCTTCTTCTGTTTAAACATATCAAAACGAGTTCTGTTGTTTGTAAGAACCCCGATGGCTAAACCCATCATGAAAGTATAGTTAGGCCTCATGGAGGCTGGGATCAAAAAGTCATTTGGCATTCAAGGCAAGTTTGGAGATTAGTGTCAGGAATTCAAGAATTATTACTCCAGAGAGGCTGTACTCAACTATTTTGTTTGGGGCTGAGGTGGACACCTGTTGTGTCCAACATCCCTCCAGTAACAGCCACGTCCTACTGTTAGGCCCTGTGTTCTGGTGGGCTGACATCGTGCTCTAGATCCAGAGCTGAGCACATGACCTGGGCCAGGCCAATTGGATCGCTGCTTCTTCCTGGTTGCAGGGACTGGCTCAAGGATGGATACATGACCCAAGGGCACCAAAAGGTGCTGTTTCTGGGACTAGTGCTGTATACCTAAGGAATTATGTAGTATTTTGTTGTTGTTGAGGCTGCTAAGCTGGAAGGAGGTAAGCATGAAATGTGAAGCCAATGTTTGGCCACATGTCAAGTGTGGGAAGAGCCTGCCAAACAAAAAATAATGCCAAATGGAGAAAAATAGAGTAAGAGATGGAAAAGTATTTATTCCTGATATTACGCATTTGGATTCAGTCTTGACTAAATCTATCCTCAGATTTTTCAATTATGTAACCCATCCAATTCCTTCCTAAGTTAATTTAAGTTTCTATCGTTTGAAACCAAAAGGGTCCTTACTAATATAATGATGGATGTTCAAATGCTAGAATTTTTGGCAAGTGTTTAAAGGGATTAAATTACCCACCTTCTTGTCATACCACTCACTTGGCTACTCTCCAAGCCCGCATCTATTTGCGGATAACTTAGGGCCCCGACTGCACTCTCTTCTATACTCACCAGTCCGACTATTCACACACCCTGGCAAACACGCGGTTCCATGCACATGCTTATCATTATACTCTACCTCTCTCTCTCTTCCAGTGTGCCAGTTTGGGATCTCCCATTTTATGTGAGGCACTGCTCTCAACATTCTGTATGAGGAACATTGTTGTAACAATATGTATCTTTCGTTGCAAAAATAGGTACATCCTCCACCTTGAGCACAAGGTGGTACCCACCTGTGAGGGTGTGCTGCCAGCCCATGTGTAGAGGCTTTTGGACTCTGAACCACTGGGGCTGGGGCTCTGGCATCAGTGTGACTCAGTGACTGCAATCTTCACTTAATCTTCTAAGTGCATCTTCATGATTCTTGTCCTGCTATCCACTGGCTCACTTTCTTTTTATTTCCAAAATCAGTTCCCTGAGAGAGAAAGATATAATTTGATTGATTAATTGCTAATTCTAATTCTCATGTGGACAGGGCTGATTGAGCTGGGCCATATCAGGAAATACTAGCTAGTCCATGATTGGCAGGCCCTGGGCAAGGCATCTACCCCTGTCCAATCACATGTGATCAAGAGAAGGTCACATGGTAAAAACATGACAAAATCTGGATGAACACATTGGTGATACTTTCCTCCTAAAGAGTTATGACTGGGGCAGTTTTACTTAGCCAGGAATGGTGGGTACAGTAGCTCCCATGATTGATGTGTCTGGTACCTGCTCCTGTCCTGTACAGAACAGAATAAAATCATGATGTTGATAGGGATGTTAATAATAATTAAAAGGATTGGCTTCACCTACAACACCTTCATTCTTCCTGTATCACACTTACTAGCTGTCTCTGTAAAAGTTCTAAATTGTTATTTAGTGCCAGGCTTTCGGAGGGGCTGGGAGGAGAGAGGAACTGCTGAGCCTCGATTTAAATGCCCCTTTTCCCTGACATACAGCACCCAGCTGCAACCTTCACTGTGTGTAGAGTGGCCTTTAGAGAGCTGAGCATTCTAAACTCTTTTCCCTAAGCCAGACAAGGGCCAATTTTCCCTGTAACTTTCCCCTGGAACTGGGAGAGGGCTGTGAATATCGACAAGCTGGCATCTAGCTTGCTCCTGGTTTATTCTGTAGTGTTTCATCAACGCACTAAGGCCAGCTCTAGAACCTCCAGCTTCAAGCCAAAGAACTTTCAAAATAACCAGGCGGTTTATACCTGGGAGGCTGGTCTCAGACCAGCCACACACACGGAGTGTTGGAAGCTCTGCCACTAACTCACTGTGTGATTTTTTTTTTTAGTAAATTGAAAGACACCAGAATGCCTCCATTCTTTTTTTCTTTTCTTTTTTTTAAAACTTTATATTTTTCTCATTCGAGGGAGAGAGGGAAAAAAAAAAACCATTGATGTGAGAGAGAAATACGGATCAGCTGCCTCCTTCACATGCCCAAACCAGGGAGCTTTCGGTTATAGGACAACGCTCCAACCAACTGAGCCACACCGGCCATGGCAGAATGCCTCCTTTAAAAATAAAATAACCAGGCCTGGATGGTGTGGCTCAGTGGATTGAGTGCTGGCCTGTGAACCAAAGTGTCACCTGTTCAATTCCCAGTCAGGGTACATGCGTGGGTTGCGGGTCAGGTCCCCAGTGTGGGGGCACACCAAAGGCAACCACACATTGATGTTTCTCTCCTTCTCTTCCCCTCTTTCTAAAAATAAGTAAATAAAATACTTTAGAAAGAAAGAAAGAAAGGAAGAAAGAAAGAAAAAAAGAAAGAAAGAAAGAAAGAAAGAAAGAAAGAAAGAAAGAAAGAAAGAAAGAAAGAAAGAAAGAAAGAAAGAAAGAAAGAAAGAAAGAAAGAAAGAAAACAGCCATAACCATTAAGGTTGGCAGTGGGGGGAATCTATTGAGGAGGGTGGGCTGGACCAGAAGTCTCCATTTCAACTTGGAGTTGCCCTTAGCCTGGCATTGTCCCACTTGGGCCGGAGTATTAAACTGGGGAAGCAATCTCTATTCTCAGGTTGAATTCTGCAGAGACATAGAATGCCATCATTGAAGTCCAATCCTTTTGCACATTGAAGACTCCTATAACCCTAAAGATATAACTCCTCAAATCAAAGTTGTAGGTTTTTTGTTTGAGCTTTATTTATTTAATCTACCAAATTCTGATGACTCTTGACCATGAAATATTGTCTCAAGACATAAAATGTTCTCTAGTTTATGGGAACAACACCAGGGTAAGCTGTTTCTGCTCTGGAGAAGACATGGTCTAGAGGTTAAGGGTATGGCCTTTGATATTAGATTCGTTTGGGGTCATATATTGGTTCTTTGTGACCTTGAATTAAGTTATTTAACATCTTTGTGCTTCTGTTTCTTACTGTGTAAATGGGGATGACACAAGTGTGCCTGAAGCAGAGTGTGCATATTAAATGAAATCACGTATAGAGTAAGCAGCAAACATTCACTTTTTTCTAGCCAAGTAGGGTTTCTCCAGGAGCCATGGGACCTTTTTCCTGGAGACCTCCTGGGACTGCCTGCACTTTGGAGTCCTTCTGGATGAGGGTGACAGAAACCTCATGACCAAGCACTATGGGATTCTCCTCTCAGCTCAGTTCTTTCTGTCTCTCTCTAGGGTCCTCAGGCCACATGTCACTGGTCCCAAGGAGGGCAGTCAAGGCAATAGCTGATGTGGAGTGTGCAACTCTTTTAGGGCCTAATGCTGACTGATGTCACAGGGCACAGGACTGTCAGTGCTGCAGATGGGCATGGAGAGGACCATCCACTTCTGCCACCAACCATGGTTTCTGAATGTCCCCTACCTTTGAGAAACTGGCTCACCAGGGCAGGGCCCAAGTCCAGGCTCTGAGAAACCTAATTTGGGCTCAGCCAAGATGTTGTTGAATCGCTGATCTAAGGAACTGGCAAATTCATTCAGAATAGTATCTGGGAGGTGATGGCCCAGGCAGTTCCAGGGTTCACAGATTCATCGTTACTAGAAGAGCTGTTTGCGGGGGCTTTCACAAGCTCCAAACAATCTTGTGGGTTGGCTGAATTAGAGATGAGAAAACTCCTATGAAGTTTTAAATCTGCAAATAGCTTTGAGGTCATCTGCCTCAACCCTTTTGTTATACAGGTAAGAAGAGGAAAGCCCCAAGTGGGTAAGGTGGCTGAGCTAATTAGGAGCAGTGCTAGACTCAGCAGGGACCCTGTCCTCTAGTGTCTAAGGCAGGGAAGTCCTGTGCCTCCTTGAGAAAAACAGCCCTGAAAGCCCAAGCGGAAAGCAACTTGGGCAACAGTGCTTCGTAGTGGGGTGGGGGGAGTGGAAGTGGTCTGGGGAGAAAGGAGGTGGGAGAGAGAGAGTAAATCCACCTTAGGAAGTTCTGTGAGTCTTTTCAAGTCCCACTC
>VMDR010006579.1:0-44731 GCA_007922815.1 Macrotus californicus | reverse complement strand
TTTTATAGACAGAAGGATATTATATCTATTTATCCAAGACTATGTCATGAGGCAGTAATACTTAGAAATAACAGCTCTGACATTTATCTAAAATTTTATAAAACTGATGAATGATGTCATTTATGTAACACATAGTGACATAGACCATTTTTATGCCACTTTTCATATTACATTTTAAATAATTTAATCACTTAAGCTAAATCCTGCATTTCACTTTTAAAGTTTATAGCAAAATCAATTCCTAACTACTGCTTATATACTTAAATTTAATTTTGACTAGAGTGCAGAAAGAAAACCTCATTTCTCCACTACTGCTCTACAACTCACTGAATTCCCTGTTCCCTAACCCAAGCACAGTCCATTTGGATGACATCCCCATTTTTTATCATTACCTGCATGTTGACATACGACGGCCGTGTGGCCAGGCGGGCCCTTTCGGAGCTTTGCTGAGCAGCTGCGGCCCTCCCTGCAGCACGCTCGCTCCCTGGAGCCTTCTTGTCAGTCAGAGGGCTTTCGGCCGCACTCAGTTCGGGATCCGAGAGCAACCTGTCAGTGCTGCTGTGGAACAGAGTTTGGAATTTAACACCTCACTATTACACACAAATGAACCAAAGGTTTCCCTCATTTCCCGCATTTATTCTGGATGTTAACCACTGTCAACCATTTACACGTATTATCTCACTTAATCCCCACAACACCACTATGAGGTAGGTGGTATTATTGCCCTCATGTTACAGAGGAAGGAAGTACCTTATCCAAGGTCATCGTCTAGTGAATGGTATTTGAACCCAAGCATTCTAAGAGCCATAGCTGAAACTATTTCATGACATATATTCATACACAAGACATACAGTATATTATGAATGGTACATATGGAACTGACATACAGACAAGATTTCTAAATTTGCACACATCAAGGAGACATCAATGGCCCATGCACACACAGCTAAACAAGACTGAGCTGATCTGAAAGCATGTAGATGATCCAATTCACGTGTGTAGAATCTGCATTGCTAGAGGGGGCAGAAAAATAAGAAATATTTTCCAACACCTGGTCAGGGTTAATGAGAAGAGCATGAAGTGCTTCTTCCTTTTAAAAAATGTTTATTTATTGATTAGAGAGAATGTGAGAGTGTGAGAGGGAGACACTGACTTGTTGTTCCACTTACTTATGCATTCATTGGCTGACTCCTATATGTGGCCTGACCGGGGATCAAAACCACAACCACAGCATATCAGGACGATGCTCTAAACAACTAAGCTACCCAGCCAGAGCACAAAGTGCTTCTTAAAATGGGGACCAATTATCTGAATGACAAGAATTGATAATGCCCTATACGTGCACTTCAAGTTCAAACCCAACTGCATGTTAAGCTCAAGTACAGAAGAAATAAGAAACAGTATTAGCCAAAGAGCTGATTTATTCATTCATTCTTTTTTCATTCATTAAGTTGTGCTAGGGGAAACTGGAGGGATTTAGGAAGGGCTATTGGAAACAAGAAGAGGAGCAATGAACTGTGTTTGCTTGACAAGAGTTCACAGAGGTTTCAGGGCAGGCATTTCAACTGGAATTTAAAGGGCATGTGCAGGTTCTCAAATGTAAAAGGCCAGGAGAATGGCCACTAGGAGGGCAGAGCGTGGGCAGAGGAAAGGAGGCACACCGTGTGGGCCATTGGGGGTGTACAGCCAGAGTGCGCCAAGGTCAGACTCCTGTGTTCCAAGTAATTACTGGGACCAAATACAGGACTGACTGCGCTGATGAGAGGCTGGAGGCAGGGAGACATTCTGGAGGGCGCTGACACAGTCACATGAGAAATGATGTAAGTCCACACTGCACTTGATGAACGGAATAGATATATACTTCAAACACTTCAATGTAGAGAAAAAGCAAATTCAGTTACCTAACCTATAGTAAATAATGTCAATTTTCAGTATCAGTATCATGTAAAGAAAACCACAGATAAAGCAGATTTGGACAAAATGGTAACAACAGTAACTAATCAAGCAAAGAGTTCATAAAAGCAAATCAGATTTTGGTAAGAAAAAGAGGAAATAAATGTGTCTATGCTATATTTGCTCCCAGACATACCACTCTGTAAGGACATACAGTTCATAGCCTTGAACAACATGGGTGTGAACTACATTGGTTCACTTACAGGCATGTTTTTTTCAATAAATAGACAGGTGGCTCACCATGTCCCTGGGTTTCATACCTACAGATTCAACCAACTACAGACTGAAAACAGTATTTTTGATCCCTGGCTGGGAATCTGCAGAAGCAGAGGGCCAACTGTACATGTTGTTCTAGGCATTTCATATGAGATACCTGAGCACTCGTGGATTCTGGCATCCACATGGGGTCCTGGAATCAATCCCCCATAGATACCAAGGGACAACTATAGTTAAGTTTGGGGGAAATGCAAGTTGGATGCAGAGTTTTGACTGTGCAAGGGGGCAGTGCCCCTAGCTCCACATTGTTCAAGGATCAACTGTAAGAGAAAGCTAGTAAGACAGTAGAGGGAACTGGGGAAATGGAGGTGGATGGGAGCAAAACCTTTCAATATAGAAGTATTCCACTGTTCTTCTTTTAAAAAGCATGGCTGCCTATTTGAAACAAACAAATAAAAAAAGAAGTGAAAAAGAAAAGAAAGTAGGGAAAACACATTGTAACTATCCCATGGAGCAGGAGAGTTGTATTTAACACAATACAGGTATTTCTATTCACTGATTTGTAATAAACGAAATCATGACACCATCAAGTGTTTATTACCAAAGCTAGCAGTTAACTACCTTGGAACAAGGGAGCCATAGTTTAAATTAGAAATTCAAAGGCAAATGAAGAATTCACAGCCGGAAAATACCTAACAGCGATAATCGAAGGGTGAAAATTGCCCTGCTGATTACCGAAGAGCAGAGAGAACGTTAGTTTCAGAGTGCTATAGTTTGGAGGACCCAGAAATAAACCCAAGGCTTATGAGGAAGGGGAGGGCTCCAGACAAAATAAAAGGGTAAAAAATCATTAGATTATTATTCCCTAATAAACGTTTTACCCACGAAAACAGCACTAAGATGGAAACGGGATACTACTCAGCCATAAAAGATGAAATTCTGCCATTTGAGACAAGTATGGGCCTGGAGGGTATTATGCTGAGTGAAATAAATTAGAGGAAAAAGCCAAGTACCATATCATTTCACTCCTATGTGGAACACAGAAACAAACCAGACAGACAAATGCCATCCAAAACGAAAACACATTCACAGAGGCAGACAGCAGACCTATGGTCGCCAAGGCAAGCGGAGTGGAGGAGGGGCAGAATGGGTACAGAGGGTCAGCTGTGGGGGACAGATGGAGACTGGCCTTTCGGTGGCGAGCACGATGCAGTATACACAGATGATGTTGCACACCTGAAAGTTACACGATCTTATACACCCATGTTTCTTCAACATAAAAAAATTTTAAACGAAAAAGAGCATAGAAACGAAAAAAAAAAAAAATGGGTAAGAGCTGGTTCGCGGAAACCAAAGATCACTAACTGCTGAACAAAGCCAGTTTTGTTCCACTGACTTACCACAAATCTAGCCTGTTACACGGTTTCCTTCAAAGCATCAAGGCCTTTTAAAGGTGAAAATACCTACTGTAAGTGGGGGTTTTTGGTGCCTTGCAGTAGCTCTACTGTCTGCCTCTTGGCACAGGGAGCTTTGGAGGGACCCAGCATCTGTTTCAGGTCACCAGCATTCCCAGAATGGGAAGGGCTTCGAGGCATGCCTACTTCAACAAAAGCATCATTGCAACCTGCAGAGAAGAGAAAACAGTGAAAACCCTGGACACCAGCTTCCCATCAACCACCACCTACAACGCCAACAGACCAGAGCCCAAGGCTAGGGAGGCTCAGACACAGCTGCTTTCAGCTGCAGATGCAACACCCTAACAAGGTCAGGCTGCCTCAAAAATTCAAGATGAAATCTGAAGAGAAGATCCTCCTATTTTTCAGATTGTTAGGGGTGGGCGGTTAAAAAATATATACTCAGAAATGACATACATACATGTATACACACACACGTTCAGTAAGTCGGTGCTTTCCTGCTATACAATGACGTTCACTTTAATTTAGGAAGTTCCAATGCAATGGGAAAGTGATTCTGTAAAAAGTTTCTCTGCTTTTCAGTTTATCTTTCACCATGCTCTTTGGAATTTTATTCAAGATGGGATCTTTCTGCATGCGAGGCAGGATCAGTCATAACTCGTTAGCAAAACCAATTCAAAATCACTGCATGGACTTTCTACAACCCTCTCGATTCAAGTAACAGACCAGGCTGAAGTTCGGAAGGAAAGATACCTTCTGTGGGGTTTGGTTTGGGAGATGCCTGCTCAGATCCACTCGTTTGTCTGGATGGGTCACCGTGATTCGCACTCAGCACTTTTTCTCCAAGTGATGAGGTGGATATTACACCATATTTTATATTTGGAGACTGAAATAATAATAATAGAAAATAACATGGCAGTTGTGATCTCAATTCTAAAATTCATTTCAGCTGAAAGTTTTACTAGTAGTGGCTTATGTCTTACAAATAGCATAGATCACGTTATTCTATCTGAAGGACATTACCTGTGCATGTCCATTTAAAGAAGCAGAGATTTTCTTGCCTTCTGTCTGCATACTGTTGATATGGACATCAACAGGAGTCAAGCCAGGAGGGGGAGATGGAGCCGTGTGCCCGTAGGCAGGTACCCCAGACAACAAAATGTTGGTTAACGTGGCTTGGGCAGTAGATGGAATCATAAGGTGTGGTACAGCAGAAAAACCTGGACCAACATTTCGTGAAGACAGATATTAGGAAAAAACTCAGAATCAACAAGCACTAAATTGTTTCCAGTAGCAACAAAAAATATCATTTTTGTTGCTGCAAATTCAGAACAGGATTCAATTTTGGTATCTCTCTGCAAGCAGGTTAAACATTGCTACACAAAACAATGTTGAAATGGAACAATACTGTAGAACATTGAGTCCAAGCTCCTCACTGTACAGCTGAAGAAACCAGCGAGACCCAGCATGTGCATATGACTACCAAGCAACTCAAACCTCTCCAACTAGAAACTACATTTCCTCACGTTCAGGTCTGTGACCTTCATGTGACTTTGTCACTGCTTCCTGCACATCATACTCTCTTTCCTGGTCTGCTTGTCACATTTGAAGATGATATGTTGTTACTTTTATGGAAAGCTCACTGCTTCGTTGTGCGTCATTTTAACTAATTTACACATTAGGGAATTTCTGTTAGGCTGCAGTAGGCTTGGAACCAGAATTTTTCCCTAAGGACAAGAGCCACTAGTAAATTTTATTTAAAAACTGGAAATATCTACAAAGACATGCCTTTGTTTGTCCTTAAATGATACTGACCTGTGGCACTTGAAGTATTAGCAAGTGGGGGTGCCCATAATGTAGGGCTGGGAGTGCCAGAACTTGGACTTTGCAAAGGACTGACTGAGCTATTAAGAGCATTCAGGAGTGAGTTTGGAGTTGTCGAAGTGTTCAGAGATAAGGTGGTGGGGCCCAAAAGACCTGTAATAAATGGATATAAAGTTAATAGGCATACACCCAAGATTTTAAAATAACAGATGGCACCAATATTGCCATTTGAAATGCACGCTGAACTAACCTGAGTGATAGGTTACCTTCTTTCAAGTATTCACATGAAATACCGCAGGACACGATGTCAGCACAGGCCCTAGCTTACCCACCAGCAGACGCTGACGAGGACATGGCAGGCGGGTGGGCATCCAAACCAGGGAGCAGGCAGGGGCACTGCGCTCACTCCACTGGCCAGGATGAACAAAATCCTGCTCATTTCCCCGTGTAACACAGCTGTCCTATGCTTTCAGACAAACGTTCGGACCGCTGACACTTAGCGGTGACTGAGGGAATGTTTCCCGCAGCAGAACGGCTCTGCCTGGCCCACAGCAGACGGGCCTGACTACTTGCAACAGTTTTCATTCTATGTCAAAACACATATGTGATTTCTTTGCACTTCCTCTCAATGTGCACAGAAACTCTTCTCAGGAGAAGAACAAATTTTCCCCTTGTTTTAGGGAACATTTAATGCTTGATTTAGGTAATGCAATTTTCCTTCTGGCATTTAAAATATGTTCTAAAGTAAAATGTCGATTTTTATACAAGTTTCCAGGAATCCTTAATGCCTTAGGTATTATAGGTTATATAGAGCCATAAAAACATTTTGAAAATTGAGTAATTATGAATCTCTGCTCACTTTTCTTTCTCTCTCTGGTGCAGCAAGAACTCAGGTCCTGCCAAGTCATGTCACTGGCACTTCCAGATGCCGTGCTGTATTGGTGTGACCCATCAGACCCCCCCGTGGGAGGGACAACTTTCCCAAGCAGAAAAAAAACCCCTGCCTTTAGTGTAATGGTGCCTAAGCACGGCTAGTTGGTACACTAATCATCTTATTTAAACATGTTATTTTTATAAGATTTTATTTTTTTTAAGCAAAAATAACTATTAGAACAAATTAAAGACAGCTGAGAGTATTTTTCCTATCTCAGGTCGACACTGAATTGGGCAGAATGATTTGCTAGGTTACTGCATTAACATTTTACATAAAGGCTACTGAGAAAATGTACAACAAAGTAGGGAACCCAGCATAATTTCATAGAGCTACTAATGTCAGCCTCTTAAGATAGGGCTTCATTATGAGGCAATGAGTATCTCCACGGCTACTGAGCAGCTCACTCTGCTACCTCACGGAACTAAAGCACTGAGATGATGCTCTTGCCTCTTCCTATGTTTTGCCTTAGCTATGAAGACAGGTCCAATGGTTCCCTGGGTGGCCGCAGGCTAGGTTTCCTTTGTGTCTCAGGAACGCAGCAGGCCTAGCCACTGGGAGTGGGGGCTGTGCTTGCTCTCACCTCCCCCTCTGCGCACCCCTCGCACAGATCTGCAATTACTTTCCAAAACGCAAACTGGATGATCTGTGTCTCTAGGGACTGATGGCAATATTGCACACGCCAGAGAGAACCAGCACATCAATTACAGTCGGCCTGCTGACTTCACTCTCAGTGGCATTCCTAATTTAGGAGAACAATCACAGCCGAAAATAAAACAGTCAGACGATGATTATTTATGCCGAAATAAGAAGAATCTGGGAAACAAATCCACAGAGTCTAACAAAAAACCGAAATGGATTGATTCCAGTTGTGTTGCTTTTCACCTGACCTGAGGGCCTGAAGAGGGGGAAACACAGCCCCGAGAACGTCGGCAGAAGCGAGGGGACTGGGTACGCAGCCCCGGTGGTGGAGAAGTGCTATAGTAATAAACTGTATACCTAGTCCAGTGAGTCCGAGGCCTGCTGAGGCCAAGATATCCAGGCTGGGACACGCCAGGCCGGCAGGGCACGACGCTGGGGGAGGACTGGTTGCTATGGCAACCCCACTGCTTTCAAGTCCGAGGAGACATTTCCTTGCTTCATACATATTTAAGGCATTTCGTTCAACACTTTTCACAATCACAGACTATGAAAACACACAATGGGAAAGAAAACAGTGACATGCAAGTAGTCTACAATGAATTGGGGAGGTGGGTGAGAAATGAACATGGCCATAAAAATTCCACTTAGGGAGTTTATTCATGACACTGTAAAGTCGACTGCAAATTCTAACCACTTACTACGTTTCCTCCTTTTGGTAAAACCATAAAACGCTAGTTACCATTTACTGGGTGGGTCCTGTTTTCCAAGAACAGAGATGGAAGCTGCAAATATATTCCAGTTCCCACCAAAACCTTACGATGGGGTGGAAATTATTATTCACATTCAGTGAGGATCAGGGACTTACCCCACGTCACAGCACAGCTGTAGGGGCAGCCAGCAGACTGCAGCACAGGCCACCTCTAGAGCCCAATCCCGTTTACACCCTTGTCTTTACATGAAAGCTCTCGCCCCTTTATCTCATTTTTACAGAATAAATCAAACTTGTCTCCCTACAGTATATATACTGCATAATAACAGTCACTTATATTTGACATTTATGGTCGACTAGTTAACTAATAGACCTTGAGGTACCACTATTCCTCAATGATGACATATCTATGGCAAAGCTCATAGCAAAATAAATTCCTAAACAATAAATCTTTTTTATCAATGGACTCATCTAGAAAATTGGAAGTGTGAACCCCAGGGGGAAAGCCTCCAATGAACAATAAAGAAAATTTGTGGCTGAGAAAGCAGTTAAAGCAGCAGTGAGCATGTGCGCCAGCAAGGCATAAATAAATGGCCCGGGGACGCAGCAAGGCTTCCGAGTTCTCACTCACAATCTGTTTTTCCCTGACTTCTGTTCATTTCTTGCCGAACTCCAGGACTTCTTCTTGTGTCTGTCCATCTTACATGCGCGAGTCCTCAAAAGTCTACACACCTTTGTCGTTTAGTCCTGGTGTCTACAGTGACTCTAAGTCAACTCACCTAGTCAAGCATGCGTGACGCTTCACAATACAGAAACTTAACGCCCTGGTCTCTACCTTTAAACTCACTGCATCAAGTTCACTTAGAATCCATGCTATTTTTTCATTTAAAGTTTTCTTTTGAAGAAGGCATGAGTTTATCTTATGCTGAACACTGAACAACATATTATTTATATATATACAAAAATATATCTAATATGTGTTATGCATATACCATTAAGCATATCTGATAAAATTTACAGCTTAGAAATTTTAAAACAGAAGGCACGCCTCTTTGGTGTTTTACCTACCATAATAAAAATATGCATAAATATTACCATCAGGTACATGCTACTATTAAGCAACTTGTTTTTTAAACACCATTCTTATCCTTCAATTTCTGCTACACAGGTTTCTTCAGATCGTATAACGAGAAGCAGAGTTGCGTGGGGTAAGGCATCATTCCTTCTAGTGTTATTGGATGGCCTCAGATTGCTCTCAGATTGTGCCAATTTATACAGTATTAGTATTGGACCACTCCTATTTCCACACCTTCTCACTAGCGCTCAGCATCATTGGCGTTATCTCATTTAACTTTTACTGTATATGTACCTACTGAAATTTTGCAACATCTAAAGGGAAAGGTTCCAAGAAGGCTGAACTGGGTCTAATTCATTACTAAAACATTTATTACTAAAGAGATGGGAACTTCTCCTTTAAATCTTCAGGGTGAGCAGAGTGGCTCACACATGACTATTCCGGAACTGTACTGACATGTACACATACAATATTTAGCCTTACCAACTACCTGGTAGCTTAGTAATGCTTAAAGTTACCAGCTTGCAAATTAATTAAGAAAGGTTTTCTCTTTCTGTCTCCTATATTAATTGAAAAATAATGGTCAGTAAAAATGGGCTCTAAACACCAACATACATGAGAAAATGGTGACCAATAATGAATGCTGTTACAAGTTTATACTTTCATAAAATAACTAAATACAATGTATATAATGACCTATGCATTATATAAGATATTTAGTTCCATGAATGCGCAAATACAAGAAAACGTGATGTGACACGTGGTTCTCTGGACCCAGACTCTGAACCGACCTTGCTGGGCTGTTTTGGCTTTGGTTTGATGCTAACGAAGACATCCAGCTGTTCCATCAACTGAGCAATGAACTGTGGGTCGACTTCAATTTCTTCCTTCATATCAAACATCAACACAAGAGGAAGACAGCCCTAGGAAATGTCACAATAGCAAGTGTAGGAGGGTAAAAAGTTACTCATTGAAACATCTAATAATTTACCATGCCTACAAATAATGCAGTATTTCACAGACCTAAAGAGTAAACCAAAGTATTAAAGCCAAATTACACACCTCCACATTTAAGATTTTCTTTTTAAGGCAAGAATAGCTATGAGAAACAAACTAAAGACCACTGAGAGTATTTTCCTCATCTCAGATCAATACCGAATTGGGCAGAACGATTTGCTAGGTTATTGCACATAGCTCAGAGGGCTGTGTGAAAATAATGGTGAGTGGCAGAAACTACCTTCTGGGTGACGAAATTGTATACGTCTTACATTTTTGTTCTTGGCTCTGAATTTTTACTCATTCTCCACCTGGGAAAACCCTGTTCTCTGACTTCAGCTGTGTGAGTGATGCCAGAAGCCAGATTCTCAACCACGTGAAGGGCACTCATCTTGCCTCTTCGCCCAGAGACTGACAGCGGTGGCTTTTATTGTCCCTTGCATGAGACCTAAACACGCATCCGCGTGTAACGATCTCCCCATCGTGGCCTGGCTTTGTCTGCGCAGTCGCAGGTCTGTGTGTCCACGTGTCAGCCCCTCCCCCAGGCCAGACCCGCCTCTTCCCTGCCTCGTACAGATTCTCTGCGCCGGCATCTGCACTCCTGAGAAGGCTTCTTCAGCGACCCGAAGCCTACTTCTCTCCTGATGTGGCTCACACTTTACCTCCTCCCTCAAGTTAATTGCTACTGTTGTCCCTTCTTTTAATGACCGCACTATTTAGCACTGCAGGGTTTGGCACTTGTTTTTTTCTCTGACGCTTTCTTCCCAGCCCCTAATGTACTGAATAAAGGAGCCGCATCATTACCCTCCCTGACGCCCAGCGTGCTCAGCGCCAGGCTAATGACTGATGAGGTCTGTACGTCAGTATCGGGAGAAGGCATCATGAAACATACTAGAACGAAAACGAAATTACTATGTTTCATTTCTCTTGTGCACAGAAGTGATTTTTGTAAGGACATGGCTATTACAAAAAGGTGATGGTATTTAGAATACAGGTTAAACCCTTTTCATTTATCCCTCCCTCCCCTCCCTTCTTTTAATATGGTGCAATGATATGTCTCAGTGCACACCTATAGTGTTGGCAGGTAGAGCCACAGCATGAAAAAGTTCCCTGTTTGAAAAGCAAGAAAAAAATATGAAGGGTAAGCATCATAATCTTTGGATATGAATATGCCATGTGATTAGGAGTATATTAAAAATAGCTTGATAATGTAAATTTGGCTAAAAAAATATCACTCCCAACAAAATAAATTTCAGAAAATTATGTTTACATTCCTTAATGATGAAAACAAGTTTTCATCTATCAGAGAAATGGAGTTGGACACACAAAATTGGATCTTGTAAGTTTCTCAAAAGCAAATTCTGCAAGTTCATTATGGCAAAGGCCACACCTGAAGTTTACTGACTCAAATGTCACACTAAAGGGCAAGTTCTAAACAGAAGACTGCGGGGTTTTTAATAAAAATATTCGTTAGTCCACATTATGTCGGTTCATTTGGAAACTATATATCAACCTTCACACTGGGTTTTTAAATGAAGATAGGAAGGATAAATATATTGCAAATTATAAGTTGGAAGCGTGCTGAATGATAAAACTGCTATTTTTCTTCGATGTATAACATTAAAATTCACAGCTCAAACAGCATTTTTCAAATTATGTCAGAGATTTATGAAATGTCCAAACATCTCATGCTACCAAAATTTGTCTTTGAGAGTTATATTTAAAATGTATTTTTAACTTTCCTGTTTAAATAGAAGACTTTCTTCGTTGAATGAAAACTGCAAACCAACATAGGTCCTGTGAAAATAATCACCTTCCTCAAAACACAGCTATTTCACTTGACCCTCTTCTGTGTGCGGTCAAAGTTTTAAAAAAGAAAAATGCTGCCAGGAAATTTCTCAGCTGTGTACCAAAATTTGGCCCGTGAGGCATACCTGCCTTACCTGTCCATTTCCTTCCACCAAGCACCTTCCTTATTTGGCTGGGCTTCCCAAGTGCTTTCCTAAATACCGCATTATTAAGGTGTGTGCAGCAACACACACTGGACCCAAAGAAGGAAAAAACTGTGCCACTAATGTCACTAAACCTACCATGAGATACTGCCTGGCAAGACAGACAGACTCGATGGTGCCCTGGAGGTAGACGGTGGATTTCTTCTGTGGATTACTGGGATCAGGAAAGTGGATCTGAGCACCTGTTCTCTGCATGATATGTTTGATGTTACTTCCATTCCGACCCATCATAAAGAGATGATGCTGAGCTGCAATATCTAGTTGTGTGCTCACGGGAATAGCAGACGCCAAGCTCCCTGCAAGATGTTCCAACAGCATGGCAGTTCCTTCCTAGGAGAAAACGTGGGAGAGAAATACTCGTATAAAGTAACTGTCCACATGTAGGGAAAGAGTCTAGCGCATTTCTAACAGCTACAGAAAAATACAACAAATTCTATAAACCAGAATGTATTACTAGGGAAAGCTCTGGAAAACAAGCAAGTCCAAAATCCTTTAAAAATCAAACTTGAATAATAATTGGCACCCTTACGATGCCCGGGATTATCTCCGTCACACACCTTCACAGCACTAGTGTTATTCTGGGACCCGCGCACTATGACGGTAGCACCGTACATTCGGGAGCGCTGCTTGAACGACACCGAAATGTTGTATGTTTGGGATATGTGCTGGATGGAAGGCGAATTGGGATCGGGGACTGGCTGAAGAATCCCAGCAATCGGGAGCTCAAACATCAGCACCAAAGGAAGCAGCTCCTACAATGAGATTATGAAAACCTAAAGCAGATCGTTAAATTATCATATATTTAGAAATATGTATGATTCATTCATTCTTTTCTGAGGATCGAATTTTAAAATAAATTGCTTTCACTATAAACATAAGCTTGGGTAGAATATGTAAAGTTTCTTAAATGAAAGGAGCCTTTTATGGAACCGGAAAGTTTGTAACTTTAACTACCTGTGGTATTTTCCTCAGAACTCTGATTTCAAAATCACCAGAGAAACTGAGTCAGGAAACATCCAGAACATTTCTAAGAAACTTCTTTAACACATTAAACCAACTTCCGTCAGTATATCACACATAATGAACACATGATTTATTATACATTGACAAATTATGATATTTTTAATATTCTATAGTGAAAATATCACCGACACTGATTTACGGTATTAAAGTAACAAATAGTTACCCGAATTCTAACTCGGGCAGACTCTACTCCTGCCGGCTGTCCTGCTATGGAAACCTGCAAAGATAAGAAAACAAGAGTCAGAGTTATTGAACCCACATCCGCTTTTCAGGCTACCTACAACCTTGCTACTCAAAGTGTTCTCCAGGAAGAAACAGCATCAGCATTATCTGGGAGCTTGTTAACTCAGCAATCTCACTTCAGGGAGTGTGTCCTAAGGAACTCAAAACACCACTTTGATAGAGCATATCCACCCCTGTGTTTGCAGAAGCCTTATCTACAGGAGCCAAGATCTGGAAGCAGCCCAGTGCCCATCAGTAGATGATGAGTGGATAAAAACGCTGTGCTACATTTACACAATGGATTAGTACTCAATTGTAAAGAAAATCTTTCCTTCTGTGACAGCATGGATGGACCAGGAGATTATTATGCTAAGTGAAATAAACCAGTCAGAGAAAGATAAATACCATAGGACTTCACTTATATGTGGAATCTAAGGAACAAAATAAACTGATGAGCAAAATAGAAACAGAGGCGTGGGCACATGGACAGACTGAGAACTGTCAGAGGGGAGGGTGGTGAAGGGACTGGATGAAAGAAGATGAAGGGACCTTTAACTGGAACATAATCAACAAAAGAAAAAAGCAAGCAAAATATAACCAGAGACACTGAAGTAAGAACAATCTGACAGTAACCAGAGGAGAGGTGGGAGGGGATAATGGGGGGAAGGGTTTTCAGGAACTGCTATAAAGGACACATGGACAAAACCACGGTGGGGGGCGGGGGTGGGGGGGTGGAAGCAAGGGAGCGGGGGTTTGGCTGGGGTGCGGGGTGGAGGGAAAATGCAGACAACTGTAACTGAACAACAAAATAATTAAAAAGAAAAGAAAGAAAGAAGGCAAAGGGACTAAGAAAAAAAATATGCATAACAGACACAGACAACCTTGTGGTGATAGCCAGAGGGAAAGGGGGTGCGGGGTACTTGGAAGTGGGCAAAGGGGGATGGGGGTGGGGATGGAAAGAGACTTTGCCCGGGGGGATGGGTGCACGATGCAGTGCGCAGACGATGTTTTATTGAGTTGTGCATCGAAACTTGTATGGTTTTATGGACCGATGTCACTCCAATAAATTCAATTTAAAAAAAAAAGGGATCTCAGGCACCAACCCAGACCTGCTTAATCAGAATCTGCATTTTAATGAGCTCCTCGGGTAACTTGTGTCAATTGATCTACATTACGCCCTGGGCTTACCTGCAACTTCCCAGCCCCCCCCTCCCCCCCTTAAGGCTGTCCTGCCTCCTTTATAATTTCTCCCATTCACTGCGGTTTCTCCCTTTTGTTTAAAGTCCTTGCAGACTGGACGAGCATCAGCACACAACACCACCGCTGCACTAGGTTCTTCAGGTGCTGCACTACCGTGCTAGCTGGTAAGAACTGCTGCTCTAACACCCACCTCCACCCCTGGGACCCCTGGACTTTTCCAGGGTCCGCCAACTAAAGAGTCCATCTGCATCAGGGTGCATGTGGGAGCCCCAGGACACTGCTCCCGGAACGTGTGCTGATGCCGTGCCAGCTGTCCAGTGTTCTGAATGCTGCCCTTGCTCTGCACCGTGGCTTTGGGTCTAGTTCCTCGGGTATGCGTCCCACTGTCACATCAGTCCCCTTTAGTCACCGCTGTGACAGATCAGGTTCTAGTATTCTGATTAGCTCAGAGGAGGGAAAACTTCTACATAACACAAATAATACTACTATCTGTTCTCCAAGTATGTACTTAAAATGCTTTCCTGGGGACAGGTGAGTTCCATCTGTTTCCAAATATAAGAACTAAGAAAAACGTGTGTGAACTAAAGAGAGACAAGTTAGAAGTACAAACTGGTAGCTACAGAACAGTCACAGGGATGCAAAGTGTCGCACAGGGAACGCAGCCCATAACACTGTAATCATCACGTGTGGTGCCAGGTGGGCGAGTGGTTTATCAGGGCTAACGCTTTGTAAGTTGTAGAAATGTCTAATCAGGGGCTGTACACTGGAAACTCATATAGTAGTGTAGATCAACTGTAATTCAAAACTAAATGTTTTTTTTTTAAAGAGAAAGACGTAATTCAATGTGAGGAAGTTGGGTGCTCATGGATTGCCTCTCGGAAGGTGAGGAGGTGCAGCCTGGGACAAGGCAGAGAGAACCCCAGCATGGGTGAGACTGGGCAAGCCTCGGGCCCTTGCCTAATTCACATGACCTCCGGGCCTTCCCTTGGGGATTTTATTGCATGTTGCTGTCACTTCCTCCCCTTTCTACTACCCACTAGCCACTTAAGAGATCAAGAGTTTAAAGCCTACCTACAACTCATCCCCTTAAAGAAGCAGAGCACTTTTGATCTCCACTACACGTCATCTCCATGGTTACCTTTCATCTCCCAAAAAAGATATGCGCTTGGAAAATTGTACACGTTGTTATATACAAATTCATGTGAAAAGACAAAGCACCTGGTTGCTTTTTTCTGCTTGGTTATTCCTGTTGGAGTCTGGAAAGTGGATGTGGCATCCTGTCTCTTCCATCACTTTTTTAATATTGTTGCCACCTTTGCCGATTACATGAGAATGTTCTGTATGTGACACATCCATCTTCAAGGTGACCCGATTGCTCTATGTGGAAATAATGTGTTAATTCTTGGTGCAGGGAAACGGAAGGAACAACTCCCTAAAACACCCCCCCCCCCACCGCCAGGGGAACAGTATGAACAATATGTGACCATACAGATTTCTTCATAAGGTCACCTTAATCTAAAAGTGTTCGATGTCTATCTATTTCTCATTGGCTATAAAAAAATAATTCTTATTTCAAGACAAATCTGTCATATGAAATAGAAAGATATAATCTTTACTGAGATAATTTTTGGAAAGTAGCTTTCAAATAAAAGCTACAATTAGAATTACTCTTTTTTTCTTTACTATACTTTATTCATGAAATATTTAATTCAAATTACTAAAACCAGATGAAAACACCATCACAAGACTATGTGTATATGTGTGTATATATCTGCGTGTGTGTATATGTATATATACATGCATGCCCGTAGGAATGGAGAGCTAAGACGATAGGGAAGTACCAATGAAAATGAATCTCAGTATGAATAAAGAAGTGTTTACAAGCATTTTCACAACTTCTACATTACAGTGTGTCACACTTCAAAGGTAGATCTGCATTCTCGCTGGTGGGAAGGGGAGTGAGGAAGAGGCCACAAAGCACAGATCTCCAACAGTCAATGGCTTACGTAAAACAACACATGGCGTGAGATTAAATTAAAGCAAAGTGTAAACGTCTAAGACATAATGAAGTATTATGGTCGTATGGAATCCATGTATTTAATTTTGGGTCATTTAGCGTTATAAACTTATAAAGAATGACATGAAATCTTTTCTCATCTATAAGATTAATATCAAAATTCTTCAGTCCTTAGGAAGTAAAATTTAAAAGTCAAACGACAACCAGATATAAAAAATATCAATAGTTTTACATCTTCTGAATCCTTAAATGTGAAACATACCTATTAAATACTTGGGTTTTTAAACTTAGTTCTTTTCGTTTGACTTTAGAAATACAGGAAGATATTCTTCTTTAGAGAAATTTCTAAAATAGTTAATAATTATAAAGTAAATAATTCTTAAGAATAAAAAACAAAAAAGAACAAGAAAAGAAAGCAAAGAGGAAGCAATCAGAAACCACTTCAATGAGCTATCGGTGGTTAAGAACCAGACAGCCTGGATTTAAATCGCACCTCCCCACTTCTCGGCGACTGGATCCTGGTTTAAATTCCCTAACATCCCCATGCTTAGTGGTGGGAATTAAAAAATTAACATTTTAAAAGTGCTTAGCAAAGTGCCTGGCATATAGTAAGTGGTCTAAAGTGTTTATTAAAATCAATACTCACAAAGGAGTGTGCATTTTTAAATATTTCAATCTCCCTACTGTTTCTATATGTAGTTGCAGAGAAAGAACGCACAAGAGAAGTGTCGGATGGCACACAGGGCGATACAGAAGGTCACTTCGCTGTTCTCCTGGCAGCATAAAGCCGATGTGCTAATTCTCAGTTCTTCATTACGTGTCCTATACAAATCAGGGTCAATGTCTATTTCTGAAGATGGCACATCCATACATCCATATGTACATTTACACACACGTGTATGTGTGTGTACACACCCATGTAAATATAACACTATTCAATTACGCAGTAAGAGAAAACCTACTAGGTTTTAAACAGAACTTTACACCCATTGTAGAATCACACATGCTTACTTTAAAACCCACCATTACTTTCTCCTGGTTTTTCTTCTCCAAATGGTCTTTCATAACAGCATGAAGTAGCCCTTGCAGAGACAAGGTTCTGACATCTGAGTGGCCTTAACATTCACTTACTTTTGTGTCTAAGACAGACATGATCATTTCCTTGGCTTCCTTAACATCTTCTTTCTTTCCAGAAACCTTAATATGGGGATCTATAAGAAATCAAAAACAAATGGCTTATGTGAAATCTCCAAACTCTTGTTTTATTTATTTTAATTTCTAATAATATCTTTTAAATTTATTTTTAGAGAGGGGGAGGGAGAAAGAGAGGGAGAGAAACATCAGCGTGTGGTTGCCTCTTGTGCGCCCCCTACTGGGGACCTGGCCCGCAACCCAGGCATGTGCCCTGACTAGGAATCGAACTAGCAACCCTTTGGTTCACAGGCCAGCACTTAATCCACTGAGCCACACCAGCCAGGGCCAAACTCTTGTCTTAAAACTGATGCTACAATATAAGAAAAGAGATTCTATAATAAATTCAATATTTGATTTATTCTAAGTGTGTTATCACTGATGTAGTGATGAAGATCAATAAAGGCAAGAATATAAAAAATATACAAATTGTGCATTCATCTGTGTTTTTCCTTCTTAAAATTGATTAAACCACTTAACTTTAAACTTAACTGAAAAATAAGTACACCATGTAAATACATTTTAAGCAGGTAAGGAGTCTACAAATTCCACTTATTAACTGCTCTCTCACTACATTCCAGGCCCTATTCTAACACTTTAAGTGCATTAACCCATTTAATCTACATCAGAGCTTTCTTTGTGTGGTTGTTCACGGAGGAAACTACTGTTAGTAGGAAAAAAACTTAATCTTCCTTCAGAAATATTTATTAAAATTTAGTATTAAGTGACTAATACGAGGTCTCTCCAGAAAAACTCCAGCCACTGTTAATATAACGAGAATGGTTTGCACAACATCAATGTAACCTGGCAGCCAGGGAGACTGGACTGGAATGCACATGCGTGAACAATGACTTCACTGGACTAGTCAGTGGGGGCGGTAGACACCGTTGAGTGAGCTTGTGTACTGTGTGGTTGTCTCATTCAAAATGACTGAGTGAGCAGAGCAACAAATTTGCATGAAATTTTGCATTAAGCTCGAACATTCCTCCACAGAAACTATTCAGATAATTCAGAAGGCTTTGGGGGATGATGCAATGAGTACAGTGCAAATAAAAGTGTGGCACAGATGCTTCAAAGATGGTCGGGAATCTGTTGAAAGTGATCCACGTTCTGGAAGGCCTGCAGCAAGCAGAACACCTGAGAATGTTGAATGTTGAATGTGTACAGGCTGCAATCAACAAAGGTCAGCCACTGACAGTGCAAGAACTAGAAGTTGATTTGGGGATTCCAAAAATGACTGTGTCCGAGACTTTGACACAAGATCTTGGCATGAAACATGTCGTGGCAAAATATATTCTATGGCTTCTGCTGCCAGAGCAGAAAGAACATCGTGCTGCAGTTGCTAATGACTTGACTCCAACCACTGCCACTGAACCAGATTTCCTCAAGAAGGGCATAACTGGAGGTGGATGGTGGGTCTACGGCTATGATCTGGAAACGAAGGCCCAGTTGTCCCAGTGGAAGTCACCTGGTTCTCCACACCAGAAGAAAGTGTGGCAAAGTCACAGCAAGATCAAGACCATGTTAACTGTGTTTTTTGATTGGGAGGTTTTTGTCCATCATGAGTATGCCCCTCCAGGCCAAACAATTAACAAGGAGGACCACCTCACTGTTCTTTGTCAGTTAAGAGATGCAATACGACAAAAACGGCCGCAGCTATGGACAACTGCTGACTGGAAGCTTCATCACAGCAACATGCCCACTCATGCATCATGTCTTGTGCAGAGTTTTTTGGAAAAACATCAAATCACCCAGGTGACTCAGCCCCCATACAGCCCAGATTTGATGCCCTCAGACTTCTGGCTTTTCCCTAAAGTAAAATCACCTTTGAAAGGGAAGAGATTTCAGATCGTCCATGAGATTCAGGAAAATACGACAGGGCAGCTGATGGCGATTCCAACAAAGGATTTTGCAGTGTTTAGAACCATGGAAGAGATGTTGAGAGAACTGTGTGAGGTTCCACAGTGCCTACTCTGAGAGGGACTGAGGTGTCATTGTCCTATGTACAATGTTTCTTGTATCTTCTTCAATAAATGTCTCTCTTTTTCATAGTGCATGGCTGGATACCTTCTGGACAGACCCACACTCATATATGTTACTTACTAGTGCCGTGGGATGTTATGTAGGAAAGCATTCGTTCATTCAGCATACACTTTCTGATCCTCCACTCTATACCAGCGCATTATTCTAGGGGCTGGGGGATTTGTGAATGAAGAAAAAAGACCCCTGTCCTCATGGAGTTTACAGTCTCATGCAGGGATATGAAAGTGAATCAAATGAATAAATTATCTAGTATATTAGAGCATAACTGCTGAGGGAAAAAAAGACAAAAGGATCAAGAGTACCAGCTATGGGACAGCGGTAGGGGCCTTAGTCTCACTGACAAGTGAGATGTGAGTAAAGGCTTGAATAGAGGTGAGGCAGGCGGCCACACTGGAGTCCTGCAGCGGCGGGAGGGAGGCTCAGTGCCCAAGCCCAGCGTGGGGACCTGCCTCTGCAGCTCTCTCTTCAGTCGGGTTCTCAAGTCTCCCCAAACAATCTAGGTGTCCTGTTACCGCACAGGTCAGCCTGACAGAGGCCAAGACCTTTCTGGGATAAGCCAAAAGTTCTCTACCACTATCTTTAGTGATAGAGCTGAATAACAGAGACAATGCTTCACCATCATCACAATCGTTAACAATGCCAATCTTACTGACTGCCTCTGACACATGGCCTTCTCTGCCAAATCCTTCACACACTGTACTTCACCTCAGGTCGGGGACAGCATCAGAAAAGGTTTGCTGAGCATCTTTCACAAGGAACAAGCAATTCTGCCAGAGTCCTTCTAAACAAGCAATTCTCTAGGATAAAACATCAGAATCCCCTGGTGGGATTTTCGTCAAATTACACATACTGCCCTCCTGGGGTGACTCCCCCAACCTCTTCCCACTGCGCATTTGAGAGTCATGATGGCATCAAGAGCAGGTCATATTCACAAGGTGTAACTGAGCTACTGAAGAGACAGAGAGAGAGATGATAGCGAGAGAAAGGAAAGAAGAATGTGAGGGAGAAAGCTTATTTCTTTAAGCTACCCACTCTCAGGACCAGGATGGAGCAACAGCTTCAGCATTCAGGAATGCATGTGGCCTCCAGGGGAGACATCCCAGCAGCTGTGCTTAGTTTGAGTCCCTGCCATCACCTCTGGCCCCCACCAGCCATCTCTCCAGACTGAGTCTCCTGGTGGCTGCTCTGGGCCTTAGGCACTTCTCCTCACCCTGTTCCTGGGTCCCTCCTCTGACATTTGCCCTGTCAAAGGGATGCTGTGAAGATCAAAGGCCTTAAGATTGGTTAAAACTCTCTAAAACATTTAAGTGTCAGGTATTACAAGACTGGGGGCTTGAAAGCCCAACAAAACAAACGTGAAACCCCAAAGGTTGGGACAGCCTCCCCAGGGAGGCCAGGGTTAGGGTGTGTGCTCACAGAGCTGGATCCCTAATGCATCCCAAGAGAGAGGCGTTTTCTCTGTTAGGGCTCTCTGCCAACTTTAACACACTTACGCAAACAAACAAAGCATTTTCTTCAATAATTATTAGTATAGCCATTATAACTCCTCTAGGCAATATTCACAAAAAGAGCTGTCTCTGCATTCAAAGTTGTGGTCTCAACTATCCTCAACTTCAGTTTGAACAGGCAGACTGGCATGTCAGTCTCTACTAACATGCTCTCCACTACAGGACTAAAACCGGATGCTGCTCAGAACGTGCCTGCTCATCAGAGCTGGAACTTGCTAAAATACCTATTAAGTTCCAGGGTCTCCAGGACCCAGGAATCAGCACTTGTTGGTTTCCCATGTGATTTTTACATCAAGTTTAGGACAGAACAGATTAAAGCACATTAAAAAAATGTAACTGTAGTCTCTTACATATGGGCCAAGTATATATAATATAAAATGCAAGCTGGACCCCTCAGCCCAGAGAACCAAGCCAAGAAGAGGGGCCCACATAACATCTGGCTGTGAAAATCAGCAGGGATTCTGTCCACCAGGGAGAGATGGGAGTCTGCTAGATTGGGTGAAAACGGTGAAGAGATTAAGCAAAGAAAAAACAAACCCTCATAGGCACAGACAACAGTATAGTGATTACCAGAGAGAAAAGGGAGTAGGGTTAGGTATTAGAGGGTAAAGGGGGGATGAATGAGGAGGGAAGGGGACTTGAGCTGGGGTGGTAAACACACAATACAGTATCCATGTATATTGCATACATGTATATTAATACAATGTCCATGTGTACTGCATACATGGATATTGTACTGTGTATATAGATTATGTATTATAGCATTGTGCACCTGAAATCTGTATTATTTTACTAAGCAATGTCACTTTAATAAATTCAATAAAAAATTTTTTTAAATAAATAAATAAAATACATTTTATTTCAAAGTGAAAGAGCACCATCTAGTGAGCAAAAATTTAAATTGTCAAAGGATACAAATAGGGGTGCACACAGCATATAGTCACCAACAGGAAACATCATACTGTCTCCAGGACCCAAATCAGCACTTGTTTGGAAAACGGTTCTTTAACTAATCAAATCTCATTAATACAGAGAAAAACAAACATGAGAAAATTCTGGTTTAGATTGCAAAGTGGCCAGCCGTACTGTATTTTTCATCCCCCTTTGCCCTTGCTTACAAAGATGTCTACAAGATGTAAGCTCTTGTTCCAGGCTGAGCCTAATGTGCTCATTTCAAAACCTGAAATGCAGCCTTCTGCTCTCTGAGTGTTACAGCTTCCAGTTCAAGTATGTCCATATGATACCACAAGGGACTAAGGCTTCATTCAGACCCACTCTGGAAATACTTGATGGAGAAAAGGAAAGCCAAAGTACCAACCATGTGAATAAATACAAAAACAAGGAAAATGTCAGGTCTAGAGATTGTTGGAAGATTACAGAGAATCAGGCCAATAAGTGTATAGTCTGCCCCCACCCAACCCAATATCAATGGCTTTGAAAGACAGCTCCAATTTGGGCATGCAAGTTTTGAGACATTTGCTCTAAAAATAATATTCATTGCTTCATAATCAACCCTCACACTCCCTGAACATGGGACAGTTCCGTAACTGCCACAGTGCCAGACCGAGCCCAGGCACCCAGCAGACTCTTGGTGAATGGATTGACGGCTCCCTTGCTCGGGGAGAGAGCCAGGACAGAGAGAGTGGCTGGAAACCTGTGGGAAGAGGCTAACCCTCAGACCCACCGTGACCACAGGTCCTGCACTTCCCCAAACAGTCTTGACTGCAAATATTCTGACCTTATCATCTCTATAAAAGTACAGGGAATTTTCAAATACTCATCTAGATCTTTAAATTCCTGTCCTCTCAGTCCACTCACATCTCTCCGGGAGAGAGGAAGAGCAGATGGCGAGCCAACCGTCACTGGGCGGTCAGCAGCTGCACGGCTGGGTATGGACAAGGGTGTGGAGTGGGTATTGTGCATGTGTGTCCTGGAAAAAGAGCTAACCCTGTGTGCACAAACGTTTCCACAACTTCATGTATGCATAAGGACTTGATGAGGCAACTATTGTTTTCATAAGAACACATGCTGACAACCACCTTTCTGGAGTAAAGATAGTTGGGATGTTTACAAGAACTTAAGTGAAACTTTAGTTATGGTCTTAAAAGATTATCTCAGTGCCCTGGTTTCTACTCTGCAGTTTCTCACCCTCAGAAACCTTCCTGTTCCTGGAAATACTAGTAAATACTTTATTGCCTTTTTTCCCTTCTCCTCAAGCTCAAACATCCTTCCCTTTTCATCCCTATCCCACAGCAAAATCTACAGAAAATACCTGTCAGCCACATCACTGTATTTACTGTGACAGAAAGTAACATCCTACTGACACATGGCGAATTGAAGCCTTCAGTGTTTCTCCCGCGGTCTGTTTGTAGCACTTTCCTGTCTCCAAGACTGAGTGCTGTTGAGCAAAAGATTCCACCCCCAAAATCCAAAGTAATGCTTTCGTTCTCAGCGTGTTCTCCCGGAGAGAGAAGCAACAGCAAATTCTTTGTTTGACTCACCCGACTCCTCCCGCCCACAATGCCCACAAACAAAAGAGGTTATCTTAGAGTTGTACTTTCGTTTGTGGGGGAAAGTTCCTGAAATCAGCATGGTTTGGGTACATTTCATGTACACAAACAAAACTGCCAAACTAGTCTTTAATCCTTCAGAACAGGCCAGTGGGCAGAATTCACCTTCTCCTGGCTTGGAGCTCTTTTCTTTTACTTCGATTTCTTTCTAGTGAGTCTTAGACTTTAAAACTATCTAACCAAGAAGGGCATGGCTGGGGCTGAGGCTGGAGCTGCGGCCTCCGACACTGTTGGGAGTGGCCCGTGTTCACCGGCAGAGAGGCACCTCCAGCCCCCACTGAAAGCCCTGCAGCCACTGCAGATGCGCCCACAGCTGGCCAGCCGTTCCAAAGCAGCAATGACCATTCCTTTATATGAGAAAGACTGTGGCTCTAGGGTAAGTCTCAGAAAAGGCCCCAGACATGCTGTGGCCCCTGGCTGACTTGGGTCACAGAGGGAAATGCTACAAAAAACCTACCACGCCACAGATCACGGGAGAAACTCTGAAGGCTTTAATTCATGGTGTGTCCATCGGCTGCTACTTTCCGCAGCCCAGTAAAATACAGTGAGCTGGCTGGTGTGACTGTTTTCTGTAGGCTTTGCTGTGGGACAGGAATGGCTCTGCCCAAGGCTACAGGTTCTCTTCACGTTGTGGGGAAAATATGGAGACTCCACATTCATGATAACAAGGTCTGCATCTCAAGTAAGCCATGAACAAGCTCTGTTAACACACAACACTTGCTGAGCCTCTGGAGTATAGCTCCAAAACAAATGAGGAGGTTTGGTCATATCAAGCTAAATTTCTTTAATATAAAGTAGTGCTTACTGTAAGGTCTTTAAATAAAACATGATAAACAACTTTATTTTCCAATCTTTTGGTATCTCACGCTAAGTAGCTCACCAAAGGTACCGCACTCTAAAACGTTTCCAAGAACCGTAAGCCGCAGGCAGCAAGCACAACAGGCGTCTGAAACAGCAAGCCGGTTCTGAGCGGACGAGACCCGCCTCTGCCTCTGGGTGATGGGCCCCACAGATGGCCTCAGACATGGCGGCTGGGGCTGTCCTTTTCCTCTGCACACTCCAGAATGGGCAATTTCATATCAAGGTAGATGAAACCCAGGGTTCACTCCACGGGCATTTCCCAAGTCATGTGCTTGCAGGCCCAGATCAAATGCAGTGACAGCCCCACCCAGAGACGGGATTCCACTTCCAGCCCCACCCAAGCCACGTCACAGTTCACAACTGATACCTCGTAACACACTGCTATTAGGAACACTTTCCCTTTAGGTTGGCAGGTCACTTTGCTGATCAGAAAAAGTGAATTCAACTCACAGTCAGCTGGTCACAGCCCACATTTTCCTGTGAAACAAGAGTTTCCCTTTGACCTCTTGAGAAATACACTGCCCTTTATAAACAACAACAAAAAAGAGTTATACAGGTCAAATAACAGACCGATATCCCATTTTGTAGGGGAAGATACACACTTCATCAAGAGACAGAGAAAATCTGACCAGACTCACTCACTGTCCTGGAAATGATTTTAAAAGAATGAAACAGAATGGCAGGAAGTCAATGCGCTTTCAGCTTATTTCAGTCAGTAAGTAATATAGAATCCAGATTCTTTCAGGAATGCTGTTTGACAACAAGAACGCCGATAAACTGGGTTAGAACACAAAGGCACAGAGTGTATTTGGAGAGGTGGGAGGAGAGCCCAGGCTGCACGTAGTTGGGGCAGAATGCTGGTGAGCAGATATAACACATCTGCTATGACCACTGGGGTCAAGAAACAGCAAGCCCACCTGCTGTAGGCGTCCCCTACACAAACTGTGCTGCTTTAAGATAAGGCATTCATTCAATCATCCTTGCTTACCTTGTCTCAACCCTGAAAATGTTACTCTCCTTACCAGTTAACAGAAAGAAAGGAAAGGGACAATGGAGAAGTATAAAAGCAAATGTATTTTAAATTCAAAAACCTAGTTTTCGTGAGAAAAAATATTTTCACAGGTACCTACCATCAGTTTACATGCCATAATGTCCCGAGATAAATTCCTATCAAAATTCCGTTCAGCAGAATAAAACTCCGTGCCCGACAGAGAGGGCACGTTGCGCACCATAGTGGTGCGAGCACAGAAGCAAATCGGAAGGCAGGAAATATGGCGAGTTCCTCAAGATGTTTTTCCGTGTGACTATTCGGCAGTGATTGGAGAGGAGCTGCCCTCACCGCTCTGGTAACCAACACCTCAGGCAAGTCCTTGCTGAATGAAAGGAAAGGGTATGTTCACAGACCGAGAAGGAGCCTGTGGACACACTTATCGATTAGGTAGAAAAGAGCTATCAGCTTGGGAAAATTCAAAGCTAGCTAGAAGATATACAAGAGCGCTGGCTGATGGAATACCAGCATGCCCAACGTGATCCGAAATAGAAGGGTTCAAAATACAATGACAATAAGCTATTGCAATGGTTCTCTGTGGATGTTTCAACTTTAGGAGGAAAGGAGGCATGACAGGGAAGGGGTAAACTGGGCACGTGCCCCTTCTCTGTTAAGATTCCTCATGTGCCTTATCAAAGCTGTTTATTTAATCAGAAACAGAGTTAGAGGAACTCAGCAAAAACCTAGAAATCATCTCAGAGATGAACAACCAAACGCAAACAAAGTAATAAGAAAACTCAAGGCATGACAGATGAAATAATCGAGAACAGATGTATTTAAGGAGTGTGAGAACTGGAAAAAGTGTAACTACCTTATCTTATAAACCACCTTATCTTAAGCAGTGTAAACTAAACTCCAAGCGGAACCTCAGAGTTGCTGTTAAGATAGCAGGAGGGCAGAAAAAATCCAAAGCACAGAAGAAATGCAACACGGAGAGTGGGAAGGGTGGAAACAGAAATCTCAAAACTCAATCAGTTTCTTGAACCCTCTGACCTCCAAGCTCTGTATTCCAGAGATGAGGAGGAGGATTCTGGGAAGGAGGAAGAAGGCAAACGAAGTGCCAGGAGGAAATCAGGAATCACTGAACGGTCTGTTATAGCAATGCTACGTAAAGCATGGGCTGTGCCAAGTTACTGTGAGGGAAAACATTCCCATGTGCATGGGCTACAGACTGATAACTCCTGTGACAGTGGGAATGAAGCCCAAGCCACATGGCAGGACAAAAGCCATCACATAGGGACCCACGATGAGTCAGGAGCACGTACGAGAGACTTGACCTGGACACAGGCCCCTGGGATGGAACCGGAGGCCCAAAGCTGCACACAGGTTCCGCCTGACAAAGGAGGGGGCACTGACGCCGGGCCAGAGGCGCCTGCCAGGATAAAGCATCCTCGGGAAACTCTGCTGAGATAACAGCGTGTTATGCAAGAATTTCTAGGAGCCAGAAGTGACTAATCTCCTTTCTCTCTCCAAAGAACACTGATGTTCGCAGTGCATAGGGCAGCTCCCAGCGGTACGCCTGTGGTCTAAACTCAAAGCACTGTAATCTGCAGCCAGGGCAGACTGTCCCGTTTTGCAACAGCTGGGACTACTTGTGAAACATTGTGACACGCCACTGCTGGCTGCCAGCACAGAAAACTACCATGTGTTTAAGGGTTCACACACATTAGACAAGAAAAGTCCTGGAAATGAAGACTTGAGCCAATCATATCACACACATGATCTCTGTTTGACTTCCGCCCTACTAAGAGAAGACATTTAGAAACCAGAAGTTCTGTCTTTTGAAGATATTTGAGGCACATTTAAGGGTATACATAAGAAACAGTCAAACTCTCAGGAATTCAGTTCTAAAAATAACTTAGCAGCCTGAGACCAGCATTAAAATCCTCCACCTTTCTCATCTTTGTTGTAAGGCTTACAGATTGCACTGAAAGCAGTTAACTAAGGGCTCATACAACCCTAGGTGTCAAAACCTGTTTCGGGAATGTTCATAATTCAGAAGGTAGTAGTTTTCACAAAAAGTACCTGAAGGTAAATGAGCCTCAAAGACGATTACTTAGAAAATGCTTATCTGCCGATCCTCTCCTCTCACTTTCACTTTCCACGAGTAGCTGAAAAGCCAGTCATAGTTGTCTTATGCAGCCACACACACTGCAGATGGTCCTGTCCCTGTCCCTGTCCCTGTCCCCAACAGTGCATTATCCATTTCACTCATACCTTTTTGGTAACTGTCTGGAGTAAGTAGGAAACAAAGATCTTAATCTCTCCATTCTGTATCTTTGGGGAGGAAACATAATTTAAATTATCAATTAACTTCAAAAATCATTCTTTTTCTTAATAAAAATATCTAGAGTTACCTTAAATTCTAACAATTTCTAAGTCAGGATTCACCAAAGGCAATACTTCTGCTTAAATTGAATAACACAAAGGTCTGAGAGGCCCATATTTTAAAACTAGCTTTTCTTCCCAGAGCAGGAAGGCAGGCAGGGGCTTCTCACCAAAGGTCACAGAAATAAACGCCATCTGATAAGGGCGACTAATTAGACCTGTCCTTTCTAACAAGAGATTTGCTCTTAAATAAACTTGTTTCTATACAAAGAGATCCTATGAATCCAGGGAAAAAACTAATTATCCCATAAAAAAATAGGCAAAAGAGATGGATAAATAATTCAACAGGAAAACAGTCAATAAATACATAAACATGAATAAAGTTCAACCTTATTAATCATTTTTATTTATAAAATTGGGAAAGATTTTTATCAAATTACCTACAAGGCTAACAAAGATGTAATGAGACAAGCTAATATACTCTTGACGGAAATAAAAACTGGCGCGCAATGGAGAGCAATATGGAAATACCGAAGAATCACAACACTGTAATTTCATTTTGAGGATACCTGTACATTTAACAGAGTAAAAAGAAAAACAACCAATGATTACAAAGGGAAACAACTGATTACTTCTAGGTTACAGGGTCACAGATAATTTTTACTTTACTTTATTGCTTCAAGCTCTTCTATATTTTCTAGCGTGAAAAGTACACATGTATAACGTGGAAAAATACTCGTACCTTAAAAGACTACCTGTACCACTCAAGTCTGAGACCAACTTGCACGGACTGCATCTTTATGCTTCAAAAGGAAAATGCATGTAAGTCAGAATGCCTCGTTTTCCAAGCTCGATGTTCCAAGAACCCCTTCAAAAACAGACCTTTAATAATGTTAACGATAACGACACGGTGCTTCCTCAATTACAAAATCCCTTCTTCCTCCTCTCCACTTCTGTGGCAGGCTTTTTGCTGCTCAGTTTTCGAACGTTAGTTTTCTATTTGTCGTGCCGTCACTCTTAACACTTTATTAACGTGCTTTGGCTCCAGACCCAGACTTCCCAGTGAAACTGGAGCAAAAACTCCGTAATGACGGGGTGAGCTGCAGCTGAAAGCCACAGCTGGAACAGAGTTCGAATAACTGGTGACGGCCACATGCTTATGGTCACCACTAACTACTCATGAAATTCTTTCAAACGTGTACGGCCACATCCCCCTTTTTCTTCAGCCATTGCTTTCAAAATGAATGGAAACAAGGGCAATGCTGGCAGTGGGGGTACGGTGCTCTTTCATGAAAGAATTCCCAAAGTCCCCCCAAGCAAGGACGTTTAGAAAATCTAAGCCATTATGTACATACCATTCTCTGGGCGTGATTAAAACACCCATGAATATGAGTGAATAATAACCTGAGGGACAGTGCCCTCATAACCAACGGTTTCAACAGGATGGCAATAATTTCTCTGTCTTCTCAGCAGTAAGTCCAAGAATTGAAAACAGTACCTGGATATGGACCACTGGCCCCGCCCTCTTTCACCCAGCCACGTGCACCTGCCCCGGAGGCTGCACTGGCATCTCCTATGGCAGCCACAGGGCCTGGGGCTGCAGGTCCCCTGAGCACCCTCCTGCCCAGTCAGGCTCCTTCTCACAGGGCTCCCCAAATGCTCTGTCTTCCCCTTACTCCTCCGATCTCTCGGTGATAATGGTTTCCAGCTACTGCCAGTTTTTATGCCTTATCATCTATTAATGACTATCTGCTCATCTCTTTACTCCATCTATTGTAAGTAGCTCCTTCTTAAATCTTTTGGAGTTAATTCTGGTTTCTGTCAGTCCAAGACTGATATAACACCATTCCCACCAATTCCTTTTCTCCTTGTGACAAACAAGTGTGCCGGTGGCTGGGGTGATAGGTGGAGAACGCCACATCCAATATTTGTGTTGTCTCTTTTCTCCACAAAAGCACGAATTTTTAGGGTGTGGACTCCATGCCGTATACAGGTTAATGATGTTATTCCTTAGGTCTTTGCAGTTTTTTTGAAAAGACTGATTTCTTCTTATTGTTCAACACAAGTCGACTTCACAACTACAGTAGAGAACTATAACGCTGTTTTCTCTTTATTTTCTCTCCTCTCCTCTCTCCCTTCTTCCCTCCCCTCAACCCCCATCTTTCCACAGACCATGCAAACACATTTTCATCATCTTCTGGTTCATTACTGGAAGTATCTTGGCACCTTCAGATGTTCCCTGATAAATGTGTTGCAATGTTTATAGGACCTTTGAGAAATATGTGTGCATTCAGCAGCATTTTTAAGTTTCTTTAATATTTTCCTGGCTTCCATACAACTTTTACCTCTAAAGGCATTTGTTTGTTATGTTCCATCCAAAAAAACCCACCGTTTTAAATACACACAAACATACATTTTTTATGCCAACTTCAAATCTGCAGAGTGGGATTTCTGAGAACCCCTGCATCATTCTAAAGTCAGAGAATCTTACTGGGGTGGGGGAAGTCTACGATTGTTTTTGTGAAGTCTGTGAACCAGTCTATCCTGCATTCAAAGACTGTGTACATGAGTACTGGTACAATTTTCTCAGTGGATCTATAGATTCCGAAAAAGGCTGAAAAGTTTAAGAAGTCTTCATCTAAGCCATATAGAATTTTATAAAGACATTAAGAGAGCATATTTTATAATACTTCAAGGATTCCATTTTGGTTTGGCAGGACTTCAGGGGGACATGTACTTCTTTTCAGAAATTTTCAACAATTATTTTTTAATATGACTTTAGCAATTATATTTAAACATGAATACTAACCAGTGAGGTGATGCCACATTTGTATGCATCATTTTTTTCCCAGTTATTATGAGACACTGGAGAAAACAGTAACAAACAGAAAGACTAGAAGGCCTGTAAGAAAAGTCACAATTGAATAAAGTTGTTTAACTTCTGTTGTTTTAAATTTCTACCTATTGATTGATGTAGGGGGTGGTGGGGAGGGAGGGAAGGAAAGAAACAGTGATTTGTTGTTTCAGTTATTTATGCATTCACTGGTTGATTGTTGTATGTGCCCTGACTGGGGATAGAACCCACAACCGTGGTGTATCAGGGTGGGATGATGCTCTAACCACCTGAGCTACCTGGTCAGGATTGTTTAACTTTCTTCTTTTAAAAAATCCTATATATCCTGTATATATATTATTACAGTAAAACCCTGTAACTTTATCATTTCGCCATAGAAATGGATCTTTATTCAACAGATGATATGAAATCTTGTTTCAGAGTAACTCCTAGAATTATATCCAAGCCCTTCAGACCTGGAATGGAACAGGGCTCTGGTCTCCCTGCCATTCCTTCATCCACATTCACCAAGCGCCCATGGTGGGCCAGGCACGTCCTGCAAAGTTAAGCTACTGCAAAAGTGACACCACAGTCTGAGCTGTGTGAGGGACCACAAACTTTAAAACTCCCCATCCCCGGGATGCTTTCTTCTATATAACATTCCTCCCAAACTGTCATCTGGACTGCCACAATTTTAATGACAGCAAGTGTACTACTTTACTGGAAAGCAAAAGCTTGCTGATAAAATTATTTCTTACAACCATCTTTCTAATACAGTATAAACCTCCCAGGATTCCCCGACCTTACAGAATTAAACATTCAAACTGTTTGCCATGGTTTCCAAAGCCCTTTTCTGAACCGTGGCCAGCTCTTCAGCTCTCACTTCCTACTTCCCATGAGGTGCCTGACACTACAGTCACACCCAGACTCCGACCACTGCACTGCCATGTCCCATGGCTCCCTATCTCCATGCTTCTGTGCCTAACACCATCCAACAGGGCGTATTTCCCACTTTTGTCTCCATCTGTCCAATCTTCACCACCTCAAGGTCAACCTAAATGTCACATTTCACAGGTCCATCCAGCTCAAAGTCCATCTCTGCTGGCTTCTCCTACCCCTGCTCAGTCCTCTATAGCCCTACCATATGCTACCCTCTTAGCCACATACCCACCACCCTCCTCAAGTCTGTAGGCTCCTTGCTCTGATGAGAGACACTGTGTCCAATTTTTATATCCACCACAGAGCACAGTATTTAACTGAACCTTAGAAAACAGGCATTAGACAACTACCTGGATTTCAGTAGAGTGTCCGATATCTGCTTCCCCATCTTTTTGATGCATTTAGCCCCTCTGCTTCCCCACCACAAAGCCCACTCAGCTTGGCACACCCAGGAGAGCCCTTCAGACTCTGGCACAGGTACCAGCCATGCTCCCGACCAGGGGTCTTTGGGCAATCGCTCCCGCTAGCTTCAGTTGGCCTTCCTATGAACAGGCTTTGACTGGAGCAACTTTGGTTTCTGGAATCTTCAGTCTCTGGCACAGGTTATGGAATAAAGTAGCTGTCCTGTACACATAGATACTTGACAATGTAATGGGCTTAGCACAGTGTCTCTGACAAAGAAACCCTTCCATAAATGTTAATTATTATTGAATGAAGGATTACAGTTGCCCCTCTAGCTCTTCTCTTGACATACTTCCATTGGCCCTTCTCTCTTGTCGAGATGTGCTCTGATCAGCAGAGTCCGGAAGGTCTGCATAACCTCCTGGTCCCTCTGTTAAAGCTCCCCCAGACGGATTCACAGAAGCATCACAGCCCCATCCATGGCTGGTGCAGTGACTCAGAACAGCCAAAACCCCAGAGCCTGCTCACCGACCGGTGAAGAGCCCTGCATTTTTTCTCCCTCAACCATCCTGTCCCATGAAGTGCAAACTACTTCTCTTCCTCTTCACTACAGTTTTAGTACAAGAGGGGACCCCCCAAAAAACAAAAAACAAAAACCAGAATTATCTTCTGGAGGGCCAGCCCCTTGTAGTACAGGCCGCCCCTGTTAGCTGAGTGTCCTAGGAACCCATCTTTATCAGTGTGACAGCTGGTGTTGTTGTGAAAGGCAGCATGAGGCTTCAGTGAATGTTTTTTGAAGACTCGTTTAACCCATTTGCCCATTTCATGGTGGGTGATTTATCAGCATACCTGCCCATACCGTGCTGAGTGTTCACTAGTTTCTGACCAAAAACGGCATCACCCCCGTGCCCTACCCTCCCTATTCACTCAGTCTCAAGCCAAGTGACTTTTTTGTTTCCCTGGACTTAAAAAAAAAAAGTCCTCAAAGGAAACATTTTGCTAATGTGGAAGAGGTGAAACAAAAAATGGCAGAAGCACTAAAAGGCATCAAAATCAACAAGTTCAAAAACTGCTTTGAGCAGTGGAAAAAATGTCTCAATAGGTGTATTGTATCAAATGGAGAGTACTTTGAAGGTCACTGACGTTTAAACATGTAAGAATAAATACACAATTTTGTATAAATATATTCCAGTTTTTTCCGGTCCCCCATAAGTTATATTAAAATGTTCCAGGCTAACTTTATGATGTTAGTGCTTGTGTTTTTTGTTTTGTTTGTCTTTTAATGGGAAACTCCTATAGGACTGTTAGCAGCATCCTCATAAAGACAGGATAAATAAGAACAAAAAGCAACTTTTATTCCTGGCTCCTTAAGAAAAATTTTTATGTGTTACTTGACATCTGATATGTTTATTTCCCTCACTTTTAAGGAGTATTAGGAACACACAGCATATCAGCCGGTGACTACTTAGGGAAGACAGGTCCTCACTGCAGCTGGTGAGAGGGTAACATTTAAAGAGAGGAAGGCAAGAATAAAAGTGGCATGTATTCTCTCGGCCATCACTTTGCTATCCCTTTCAAAAAAGGGGAAAAAAAGACAGAAAAACAAAGCAAAAGATCAGATGAGACCCTTATGACCACAACAGGAACCCTAAAACCTGAGAACTGCTAGACTGATTCAGCATAAGCCCCTAACATCGCTACAATACAGATTTTTCACAGCAGAGTCTCTATGGCACTGACACATCAGAAAATACAGAGAAAGAATTAAGCAGGACTACTTAAAATATTAAACTAGGTCATATCTGCTAGACATTATAAAAGATTACTCAGAAAAATTCATGGAATGTGCATTTCACTCTTGTAATTAAAAACACAAGAGCCGACTCAGATAGCGTCGAATAAGCACATAATAAAGACGTGGGAACTGGAAACACTCTGAACTTCTACTTTCAGACTTTGCAGATGTCCGTGCTGATCAGGACAGAAGCCCCAAGCCACACACCTTGCATACTTCCTATTTTGCTGCCCTCTTCTGGGAACGCAGGCCCCACATCTTAAATATTTGGGGGTCTCCTCAACCCCAGAGCAGATACATATAAACACAGAGTTAGTGAAGTACAATATGTGATGAAGGTAAGACCTCTAAATAAAAAGCCATTAACATTCACCAACACTAAAAAATATATTCACAAAAATATGTTCCAAAGAAAAATAATTATTAAAGCACTGAGTTCAGAACTGTTTATTAAACACAGGCGGCCAACAGCAGTTCAGAGATGACTAAGTAAGGGACAAAGACAAACAAAATCTAAAAACCAAAGAAAATATGAGACGTGGTACTTTTACTCACAGTGGTAAAAAATCTTTCCCTAATGAAATACGGGCATCCAAGAGATCGTTTGAAAACGATGAGCTTTTATGGTTGAAAAGATATCTTACTAGCTCCTTCCATTAATAACTCTGAGATGATCCAAATTTCATTTTGATTTATATTACTAAATAAAATACAAATGTATATGCTAAGGAAGTAAAACGTTTTCATTCACCCACACCAGTTACCTTCCCCACTCCATTTCAAGGAGAACAATAAAACACACTCACACACACAGACAGACATGCAGACACACACACATGGGGTCATTCTTCTACTACATTACTACATCTAGTTCCAGCTTTTGGGCTAGCCAGTGTCCCTGCCGGCCCCTCCACCCCCACCTCAGGATACGATGCCCAAGACTAGATTTGGCCTTGATCTGGTTCATAGATCAGTTTCTGTTGGAACATAATGCAGCATGAACCACCTCTTCAACTATATAACTGGAGAGCTGTACTACTGTCCTGCCAGAAACTGTCAAGATTTTCAAAATAGAAACAGGCAGCTTTTTGCATTTTGGGGGTGGGGGGAGTGTTATGGGGTGACTACAAACTACATGGAACCAAAAGGGAAGGTGTTTCTGGGCTGCATCCAATAATGCACTGCATATGCTCATGTACTGTGGACTGGACAGATTCCTGTGGACCAGCTTTATGTGCACCTGCAAAGGGAGGGCAGCTGGAGTCACTGCCGCTTTCAGCGGACCTACCTTCTCTGTCACACCAGCATTTGGTGATTGAATTTTAACAGGACTTCTTTTTCTGAAGAGTTCAGGAAGAGAAATGGATTTGGCATCAGCTGTTCTGACATGATTATTAATAAGTACAGAAGCATCCGAAGTAACCTTTTAAAGTAAGGGAAAAAGTCCTTTCCCCTGTCTGAGTCTTTATCTTAGAACCCAAATTCCAGCTGGAGAAATTCTACACTGCTTCACTTGTGCTCCAGCCTTTCTGGAACTATTGCTTAGGTAAGTTTTCCAATCTCAGATATCAATGGGTTTCTCCTGTCCTTGATGGAGAACACGTTTCATAATTCACACTGGGAGTTTATTATGTGCAATTCATTAAATATAAATGTCACTAATTTACAGCATCAAAGTTTTGAGCTAGGCTGGGATTTATGTTTACTTTGAATATGAAGAAAGTGCTTGATAAAGAAATAAATGTAAATTAAAACGTTTGGGTAGAAAAAATGATATTTGAACATTATCAGTTCCTTAATAAGTCAAATTTATATATTTTAAACCAAAAACTACCTGTAAAATCATAGTAGCAAATCACTAAACTGGACTCCCCAGGAATATTACACCATAATTTATGTAATCCAAAGGAGCAAAAAAAAACTTTCTTTTAGTAACAGCTCTGGACTCCAAATTCCCCCTAATTAACACAGGTAACACACTGATCATTGCAGATTAGTAATGATGGACTGAAATGTGTGTTCTCACATAATCTACTGATTATTACTCCCAGGCAGGCTGATGAACATTCCCGAGTTTATTATTCCATTTCCATTTTCTCAGTGAACCTGAATTTCAGCCCACTGATTTTATATTTTTATCTCCATCAGGCAGGGATTAATGAAAACTAAAGGCATAAAATTTAAAACCAATCCCTTCCTCTGTTTTGAGAGAAAGAAAGTAGGAAACATCCAACCTGAAACAAACAAACAAACGAACAAGAAAGAAAATTACTGATCAATCTCAAGGCCTGTGTTTCTCTTCTGAGTCTGGAGTGGTTTGATGTTCACTCGGACCATTTGGCCCTCTGCCCTATCAGCATGTACCCATGTACCACCTATGACTTTCTGTGTACTTTTACTGCCTTAAACATTTATTTCTTTTGCTTTTTTATCCACGTGTGAACCTCAGGTCCTTTCCAAATCGGTAGATCTCTCTGCCAGTGAGGTGTCCGGAACGAGATTCCAAGTACTATAGAATTTTCTCCACAGTCATATAAACCAGATTTTTTCCACTTCTGCTGCTCCGTCTAAGGTTTCTGGGTATGTAAGCCGAACTATTATAGCTCCTTGATGGAATTGTGTTTCTGGACATTTGTAGTCATTTCTAGCTCTCTTTGTTTGATCATTTGTCTAATTAAACATTCAAAAGCCTAATGAAGATACCTGGTTATTATCAAAGTAAAACAGGTATGGTTCCTGGTTTTACTGATATGAACTTGGGTTCCTCACTTACACACTGGTTTTCGTAACACTGTCTATTTCCTCGTAAGTGCTCAGTAAACATCAGCATGTGTTACTGCACCTGTACCTCCTGGGAGCCCAGAATAACACTGAACTTACAGCGATGGTATGGCTTTGAGCCTTCGCTCGACATCCTTCTCGGGCCCTTTTCCTGCCTTCTCTGCCTCTGCTCCCACAGTACCTGTCTGACATTCTCCTCTGTCGTTTACCTGGAGAATCCATCTGCTCATGCAGCTTTACTTCCCACCCAATAGCTGATGCTCTCCAAGTCCCGTTTCTCAGTTTGGGCCTTTCTGTCATTCCAGACACCTGGTAAACAGGTTGTCACTGTCCTCACACTCTTCCATTTAAATGTGATGACAGATCCAAAATCCCTTACTGTCCTCTCTACTTCTGGGAGAAATGGGGATGTCCAGTTTAGGGGATCCTAAACAATGCAAAAAGCAATTCAAAGATCCCAATCAGATCCCAAACAGCATGTGATCTTGTCCTGCGATAATGCAGAGACACTGGTCCACCCCTCCTGGATCTCTCCCCAGGTGCATGATTCAACCTCAGCAGGTCCGGCCAGTATGGCGCCACCCACTATTAGCAGTCACAGGGCTTATTTTTCCTTTGAATTAGTCCAAAATTTATTGTGTTTACTTACATTTGAAAATGTTTTCTTCGTCCATCTAAACCAGATTCCATTGCCATTTGAGATGCTGTCTTAGGAATGCTTTTCTCAGAGTTTCCAATGTTTTTAAAAATAGTAGAAATGTGGGTTTGACAGAACTACACCTGAGTATTGGGAGGAAAATCCTGCCGTGTTTACACTCCGACCCTCGGTGGGTTCCCTGGCTTTCCCTCATTCACAACGATAAAAGATCGGGGCCCTGAAACACACATAATACAGCTGGCTCCACTTCAGAAGGTACGAAATTCTAACAGATAGACCTTCTACTCCTTTGAGTCTGACCACTATACAGGGATGTGCTGTAGCAAGGAAAAAAACATGCCAAATGAACACCCTTTGTTTAAAGAAGAAATCACTCAAGTACTGTACTTGTAAAACTAATCTGAAAAGAAATTAATACTTCTTGTTTTTTCAGGTTTCCCAAAAGCACACTTTGGCCAATGCCTATGGACTTCCACGCCACAATAAAAATGCGTGTCTGTCGCCATGTAAGGAAAATTTTGAAAAGCGAATGTACAGGAGCCTAATGTCACGTTTTCCACCGTACACACTGAAATGGCCCATCACACAACCACAGTCGAGTCACTTAACCAGACAGGCTGGACCTCACCCGCACACTGCAGAGCTGACTCAGCCTCCAGAGTCTATAAAGAAGAATGTGGCCACTTTATAACCTGGTCTTCTTTCTTTCATTATTTAGTGGAGAAACAACAGAAAGCATAAAGTTGACTACATTTTTGGCCAGATACTACTACATATTATGTCACAGAAAACATTATGGATCTTGATTTTGGCACTTCCATTACACACTGAGACATTTTTTGCTGTATTCAGCAAACCTGACAGCTACATGCTCCAATACTTCATAGCCATTCCCATCACACTTGGCTGCAAATCAGATCTCAATGTCTGACCACTTTTCCTCACCGAGGTGGCACCTTTACATTCTCTTGTTTTGTTCTCTTCGAGTTTCCATGATTTTTATTTCTCTATGTTTATACATTCTTCAGCTTTCACTTACTTGGCCTTGAACTTGATCAACTCTGAGAGTCTCCTGGCCACAAAACTCTGTTAGCATAAGAAGGAACCAGCCCATGGCAGGCTGGGTGCACAGCATCGCAGGCTCCTCCCGACACAAATCAACAGGGAAACAAGCGTCGTGAGGGAGAGCAGTGCCCATTAAAACAAACATCTGACATGGGATTTGCTTTTCACACTGAATCCTGGTCTCACGCCTACAAACCCAAGTTACCCTCTACAGTTTGACCAATTTTCATCTGACTTTAGGCTTCCAGTTCTTTCCTGATAGCAATGTTTCATAAGAGTTTTTTCCCATGGAAGTCATTAAGGAAGTGGATACTTTCATTCGTGACTGATGGGAACTTCCACCCCATCGTTCTTGAGGTCATACAGGCACTCACTCCGGACTCCTGGAAGATGATGACATGGTCCCAGAAATCAGGTCCCATGCCAGTGCCTGCTTTGCAGCCAGTACCCAGAAGGGTAGCCCCTGTCACCTTCTTCTATTACTACTTTTTCTTACACACACTGAAGGAACTGGCGGCCTGAACTGTTAGTCTTCCATCCTCAATGACACATATCTATAGGAGCACAACTCCTCTTCCCTCTATATTATAATATTTAAACATGCAAATATATCTACATTTTTCTAAGCGATTTTATCAATATAAATAAAGGGAGACAGATGGAACTAATTAATACATAAGGCAAATCACAATAAACTATCTCTAAAACCCTGTATTGGAGGTGGGGATCTCTGCTGGCTCCTTTACATGGAGATCGATCTCGGCCCCAAGGGGCTCAAAGTCTTTCGTGAACTCATTTTTTACTGTTTCTCTCAGGCAGATTTTAAACCTTGCCACAGACCTGCCCCCTAAGATCTGCACACCTCCTCTTGGAAAGAAGTCAACTTTCTTCACCCCCATCCTTCTTCAAAATACAGCTGGTGCCCAGTCAGTGACCTCCATCACATCCCCCGTCTAGTTCCACACAGTCCCATCATTCCAGTCAGACTCTCTTAGTCTTTTACCTTAGAAAACCCTAAATCAGCCCTGGCTGGTGTGGCTCAGTGGATTGAGCACCAGACTGCGAAGCAAAGGGTCGCCGGTTCGATTCCCAGTCAGGGCACATGCCTGGGTTGCGGGCCAGGTCCCCAGTAGGGGTGGGTGTGAGAGGCAACCACACATTGAGGTTTTTCTTTCTCTCTCCTTTCTTTCCCCTCTCTCTAAAAATAAATAAATAAAATATTTTTAAAAAAGAGAAAACCTTAAATCATACCCTTAAAAAATAAATTTTACATCTTTCATAACAGAGAATGAAGAAGTCTTTGTCTATAAAAGAATTTTTAAAAACCTTTGACTTTTCAGAAAATAACTAAAGAAACGCTGTGTGTCACTTTTCAACTGTTCCTCTGGCACCATCATTTATGTCACTCAAAATTAATGTCGGGAAATGATCAGCAAAAGAGATTACTCTAATATAAAACTATACATCATTTAGACCACATCCTTCCAGGTTCTCTGATTCTAGCCTTTCGATGCCTTTAAACTATTTTATAACCCTCAGTGTTTCAGCAAAGTAAGAGCAAAGAAAAATAAGTGTTGTCTGCAGACAGGCAAATAAATTCTGTCCCCTGGTGCTTCCGCGGACTTCCCTTCCCCTCCCACTAGGAAAAGGCAGCTTCGGGTCCATTTGTAAATTCATTGGACATTTCTTTATTCCATATAGACTTGTGCTTTTCTTTTGAATAATTATCACACCTGCCTGGGTCTCTCATTAAAAATGACATAAAATCTTTAACACATGTACTTACATCTGTATGAAACTCATAATTTTCCCTTTTTTTGGAAAGCTATCCTTTAACGCTAAAACAAATAATTCCCAAAGCCACTACTAAGGACAATTTAAATCTCATTACCATAAATTCCAAAAAGTGTTTTTTTCCCTTTCCTCACAGTAATGTCTCTGTGCTGGATATTAGTTTAAATAAATGGCTCAGAAAATCTATTTTGTGATGTTTGATGGGGGTGTATTTATTGTCCTGATATTTTACCTAAAATGTACATGTGAGCGTCTCTGTGGAAGAGAACATTATATACGAGTTCTATGGTTTAAGAAGAGGAAAAACTATTAAGTACAGATACACGAAGGAGCCAGAAAATAGTGGAAACTGTCATTTGGGGACTCACCAGCCTGCTGCAGGAATGTGATCGCAGTAATTTAACACCCTGCATGGAATGAGGGTCCTGGAGAAAACCATTCCCCTTCTCAGACCTGGCAACCACCAGGCTTCTTTTAACACCCGGCGTTCTTTCCACAACACACAAACTCACAGTGGACTTACTATTAAAACCTAACACAGAGCTAAGAACACATTGCTTAAAACGTGTTTATGGAAAACAGCTAACATTACATCATATTTCAAATGACCACAACTCTCTCAGAAGTGAATGATCTTTCTCACTCCTTTACCCTTCTTAATATAATTCTATTTTTAGATCTCACAAAAAGAAAGTCAACATTGAGCTTCCTTCACACCACAGCAAAAGGGAAAACAGAGAGTATTGTGTTAGGCATGGAAGGACAATTTAGCGGTTTTCACTTTTCTCGTCCTTTGTAACAGTGAAGAACCATTGAAGGCACTACATAAATATATATGGTAAATATCCAACACTGATCCTATCGATTAATCTTTTCCAAGTGCCAGCAAAAAGCTTTAAAATGCCTACTTCCCAGATATTTAGCCTGATGTTCTTTCTCCAGAAAAGTTTATAAACATTTTAGGTTTTACAAAGTTTTTAAATTTATACTGAAATATGTTTACAGTGATCTACGTATTTTAATGACCGAAGCTATTGTCCTATGTGGGATTTCAGCAAATGGCAGCTTAAGAAAAGAAAACTCACTGGAACAAAGGCGCAGACTTTATTTTCATTTCAGTTTCCTTTCAGTGATCATGCTTTTATCCCCAAGAGCAACACAAATAAGAGAAGCTGGACCCATGCACTTCATTATCTCGGACCCACAAGTAGATGAAGAAAAGAAATGGCTGATAAGTTATTTCTGATGCTTGACAGCGTTGGGTGATGATCACAGGGCCGAGATGGGATTACCACCTCGTCTGACGGGCTGGTTATTAGGACGATCCTTGTCTTTGCCAGATGGGGACAAGAGAAATAAAGGGTTCGCCCTGTCACACACAGCCCCAGAAGGGAAGGGGCGAAAACAAGATGAGCCGTGTGACAGGAATCGCTGTTACCGAATATGATGCTCATGGTAGATACACAACTGCCTCTACCAGGATCCACCACAAACACCATTTTTTAATTGAGCAGGATAAATTGTAATTTCCATAGAGGAGGGGGGCATCAGAAATCCTCTGGCGACCTTTGGCCACTGACAGTGAGGGCTCCTGAGCTGTCTCCTGTCTGCAAGCCACGTGGCACGGTCACGCACCACCCAAGCGTTCCTCTCTATCGAAGCCTGTGAAGTGCCGAAAGCCTGCTGCAAGTGACAGCATGTGATCTAAATCTGTCACACCCCCGAGTTCCAGACAATGCGAGTTCGACACGCGTGATCTGCACAGCACTCACCAAGTCTACCCAGTTATTTATTTTCTTTCGTCTGTGAGATGGATCTATTTTTAAAGGCATCTCGACGTTACCAAAGTGTTAAATCAGAAATATTTGCTCCAGTATAAGTTTATTAAATTCAGCTTTTCCTCTGAAAAGCATTAACTGCTAACTTAGTATGTCATTACTGTTACTATGGAGAACATTCTAGCAAAAACACCAGTAGGTGCTAAAGGGTCCTGAATACCAAAAACCTCTGTGAGAAGGCGTGTGATCCTATGGAAAATGTCTGGAGTGGGGCCAGAGCAAGAGGAAGAAAACAAACAGTACCCTCGGGCCTCCTGCTAGAAAGGGAGTAAGAGGTAAACTCAGTAAACTAGTCCTAAATATAGGAACAGCTTAAAACCAACAGATGTTAACAGAAACCCTTGAGAGGTCAAGGCCAGGCCAGGGACTCTAAATATCACCATGGCCCGGCTTCCACCTGCACACACGTCTCCAAACAGTGAGTGAACTTTCTCACAGGAATGCTTGTGGTTTCTCAAGTAAGCAACAATCCCGTCTAGCGCAGCAAGGCAGAAGGCAGAAAAAGCAGAACGCAGCCTTTCTAGTTGCTCTTTAAAGAAAGAACAACTATTTCTAAGATATGACAGGGGATTGGGAAAAAAGGTCTCCACCTTGATGAGGTCGGGACAGGTCACATAAGAAAAAAAAGAAACGTTTTTCAAAGAAAAAGACACAAAACTTTAAGGAACAAGTGAAAATGGAACAAACAGAGGTATGATGTTCAAAGGGTGAGAAGAAGCAAAAATATAAACAAAAGTGAGGGAGGCCAACGGAAAAAGGGCAAAGGAAAAAGCAAAGGTGGGTGAGAGAAGACACAGAGGGCTTGCTCATGAGCACCGGAGGGGAAGTGAAATTATCTCACGGCGAAAGCAGCAGACCCGGGAGATGACTAATCACCAAGTCGTGGAAAATACCCACAAGCAGCGTCTCTGGGGTTGCTCATGGGAGCAGGTGCGGCGGCCGGTGCAGAGACGCTTCCACTGCTGGCTGCGAAATCTCATGCAGACTCAGTTGTCGCTGAGAAGACTTTTTCAAAACCCAATTTAAATTCTCCTTCTGAAATGTCATTTAATATCCACAATAAAGGGGGAGGGTAAGAAAGATAGATACATGGAGAGAGATATATATATCTGTATCTCTCTCTATGTATATCTATATAGATATATATATAATCCAGGAATGTAACTAAAAAACCATCTTTCGGACCTAAGGTGTTTCTTCACTTGTCCATTAAAACGTTGGGTTTCCACAAACTCCACGATTTTCCCTGAAGACCTGAGACAGAAGACCACTAACACAGGAAGTGGGGCAGAGTTGCCAAAGCCCAAGGAGTAATCACCAAATGTCCTGTAATGTGAAACCCAACCAAATGTGAACAGACAGCACAGGAAGAGCCTCGGCTGTCCCCTAAGGAAACAGCTTCTCTCAGGCTGCTTTTTCTTTTCCAACTTAAATACGGTTGGTATACAATCTTGGATTGGCTCTATCAGTTTCGGGTGCACAATGTAATGAGGAGACATTTTTACGATGTGATCAGCCCACTGACCCTAGTCATCATCTGTCACCACATAAACGTATCACAACATCACTGACCGTATTCCTCGTCCCCCTCTGATCTGACAGCCCCACTGCCTTCGGGACCCCAGTGCGCGGACACTGCAGGCTGAGGGTATGATCTGAGCATAAATGCTCGCACCTCCATCTCCCTCCAGTACGACCAAAAGCAAAACATAAGAACTGGAGACAGAAAGCAGGGGAGACAGGGTAATGTCTACCATGCCAATTTGTTAAAAAAAAAAAAAAAAATCAAGCCCAAGTTCATAAGGCTAAAATAAGGTTGTCTATTTAGCTCCCTGCATTTCTATTTGGTTTAAATAAAAGAGTCACCAAGCCCATGGAGGACAACCTCTCCATGAAAACAAAAGCAAAGAAAAACCTTGTGATCTGGACATAGTTACTGTTCAAAATTTTCAGAATCAGGCTTCAACTCACTAACGGTTTCGGTTTACCAAGGAACTTTAAGAGAAAGCAGATGTAACCTAAAATACAATGACTGCAATACATACTGTAACTCATCTGGTATTGCGAGCAATAACCCTCAGGCCTGTAGGGGACCCACTTGCAATTTTGATCTGCCACAAGAAAAACGCTTTCACGTTCAAAGTCCCTTTTCAAGCTTCCACTTCCCCCCCTCCCTCGGTTATTTGGAAGGTAAACAGTTTCAGCTTGGAAACTGAAGTTCAAGTACAGGGTCTCTCTCAGTCTCTCTCTCTCTCTTTCTCTCTCTCTCTCTCTCTCACACACTCTCACACACACACACTCACACACACACACACACACACACACACACACACACACACACGTCTCTAAAGCCTGTGTACAGTATACAGATGGCCACAGAAGGAAAATTTCCCAGCCACGCCTGAGGCATCCCTGGGCTCCCCTGGGGGGGGACCACCCACTCCAGACACAGATGAGACATTCCTTCTGCTCGCTGCAGTGTGGGACATCAGCTGAGTAGAGGTTGCCAACCTTTGGCAAGTTAGGAAGAAATGAGAACAGAACTCCAAGAGACTCTGGACTTCTCTCCAAGGGGAAACGCCTACTTTCCAGCAGCTGCAGGTTTTGAGTTGTTCTTGTTTTTGTTTTTTTAGCAACTGTGACCAAAGGTGCTTTAATCCTCTGTGACTGATTTTTGTGGACCCTCATGTTTTCAGCTTCTGGATTATCCAGTTTGCTATGGAATTTACTAGATTTATTCAGAGTCTTTCAAGAACTATTTAACCAAACTGAAAAGCTTCTGTATACTTGGAATATAGGAACTACATGGTTCCTCTCAGAGTTTCTCCCTCTAAATTCTCAA
>VMDR010006578.1:0-37900 GCA_007922815.1 Macrotus californicus | reverse complement strand
GAAACCAGAATAATGACTTTGTCCTCAATGAAGGGATCTGTGCTTTTTTCTCTCCCCTAAAAAGTGGAGCAGCCAGCAGTTTGCTTGTACTGGATCAGGCTGCGCCCGTGACAACTCAGCACATTGTTTGTTCGTCTTAGAAGAAACCCTTTGCTTTCACAAGAAGTGCGCCTGCGTGATTTGCTGATGCCATGTGGCATGTTGCGCCGGGGGAATAATAGTGGAGCTTATTAGTGTGGTGGGGGGGAGGGGCTGAGGCTGTCCCAGCTCAGTCCCTCCTTCCACAAATATTCCCTGATCATCCACTGTGTGTTTGGTATTCAGGTGATGCAGGTGTCTCTGCCCCACGGAGACCAAAGACAGTGTGTCCAGCACAGGGCACTAAATATTTGTCAAATAAATGGGTCCTCAGTATTACTATGTAGTAAATGCATGAAGCATCACAATACCCTGCAGTTTTATTAGTAAGAAGTAGAGTCAATATCACCACCCCTTAAATCTGGGCTGGACTTGTCTGGCTTGGACCAATGGAATACAGTGAAAGTGAATATGATTTCCACACTTGAACTTCAAGAGGCTGGGCACCTTGTACTCCTTCTACTCTTGCGGCTCTTGTAAGCCTGAGCCATTGGGTGAAGAAGTCCAGACTAGCCAGCTGGATGAGAGACCCATGTTCCCCCGTCACCCAGCCGACAGCCAGCTGGTTTCCACCGGCAACACCGCCCCTCTGACCGGCTGCACAAGGACCCAGGTAGAAGCCCAGCCAGGATCCAACCAGACCCAGCAGAGAATGGCCGAGTCCAACCAGCTTATCTGAGAACTATCTATTTACATAAGCCTGGGCCCAAATGCCAACTCACCAAACTGTGGCCTAAAGAAACCATTATTTTTTTAATTATTATTTCTTCCATCACCATTTACCCTCTTTATATCCCGCTCCCCCGCCCCACCCTGCAACCATCACTCTGTTGTTCATGCCCACGAGTCCTTGTTCCTGATTAAAAAGCTGAGGAAGCCCTGGCTGGTGTGGCTCAGTGGACTGGGTGCAGGCCTGTGAACCAAAAGGTCGCCGGTTCAATTCCCAGTCAGGGCACATGCCTGGGTTGCGAGCCAGGTCCCCAGTAGGGGGCATGTGAGAGGCAAGCACACACTGATGTTTCTCTCCCTCTCTTTCTCCTTCCCTTCTCTTCTGTCTGGAAATAAATAAATAAAATCTTAAAGAAAAAAAAAGCTGAGGAAAATGTTATTAAAGATTAAAAGAACAATAATAGGAAAAGAAATCATTATTGCTTTTTAATCTTTAATAATATTTTCAGCAGCTTTTCAATTAAGAAAGCAATACATGTTTTTTATAGAATACTTTAAAAATACATAATACTACTGTTAATGTTCTATATTTTTTGTTTTATGCATATGCAGATAAACAACTTTTTTTTTAAAAAAATGGGATCACACTCTACACATTGATTTGTATCTTATTTTTTAACTTAATAAATTGTGAACATTTTATTAAAATAAAATACTGTTTTGTACCATTATTTTTTATTAACAGCATATACTCTATTATATTGTTGTAATTTATTGAAACAATTCCCTATGGATGGACATTGGCATCGTTATCACATTTTGCTGTCTTAAATAATATTGAGATGAACTAACTTGAGAAATATCTTGAGATATATCACTGACATTTCCTTAGGACAAATTATTTGGAAATGGAAATGCCAGATTAAAGAAAAGCTCCATCTCCAAGGCTTTTCAGAGTCAGACTGCCTTGCAGAAGCATTTCTCAGACTTTCTGGTGTCAGGGACTTTTTATGCTCTTAAAAAACGTGAAGGATCCTCAAGAGCTTTTGTTTATGTGAGGTTATTTTTGTCAATACTGACCACTTTAGAATTTAAAGCATAGAGATCTTTAAAACATCAATTCACTTAAAATAACAAACATCAACTCATTGTATGTTAACATAAATAATATATATAATCAAAAAGAAGTATTTCACAAAACGAAACTCTTAGTGGGAAAGCTGACATCGTTTTACATTTTTGCAAATTTCATTAATAGCCGACTTAATAAGAGACACTGTGTTCTCATATCTGCTTCTGCATCAATATGTTGCAATATTCCAGATCATGGAGCCTCTGGAAAACTCCATAGTATACTAGTGAGAGAACAAGATTGAAATAGGTAAACAACACCTTAATATAATTGTGAAAATGGTTTTGATCTTCCAGATATCCTAAAAAAGCCTCAGGGAGTTGAATCCTAGAGATTTGTGAAACATTATCTTTAAAGAAAAAAAAAAAAAAAGCTTTGCTAATGTGTTAAGCAAAGAGCAAGATCCCTTTGTGACTATTTTTTTAGAACAAACACCCTTATTGAGATATAAATTACATGCTATAAAGTTTACCCATTTGAAGAATAAACCAAGTAAATCATGATCATTTCAAGCCACTAAGTTTTAGGGTTGTTTGTTACGCAGCCAAAGCTAACGGATATAAATTACATATTCATATTGACTGTGAAAGAGAAGCATTGACTAGTGCATGAAATAAATAGCTTCTGTACAGTCAAGGCAGCTAAATCAATAAGTGGTATTAAGATTTTATTGTTACTATTTGTAACAGTCAAATACTTATTGAGTTTTTGCTATAAGCATTTATTATTCTCTATCACATTCAGATTGCTCAAGAAGCAACCTGTGAAAGAGGCTTTATTAGCTCTGTTTCTGTCCCCACAGATTTTAAGAAAGTATTACTGGCCAGCACAGCGGTGCTGGGGAGAACCCAGGAGAATCAGATGACACCATCTCTGCTCACAGAGTTGGCAAAAGGTACAAATAGGAAATGTATAAAGAACACCACCCTCTCGTTCTTTCATCTGTTTACTTCCTATGCACTTTGCACAGGCTCTGTGCTAGACCTTGAGGGAGACAGAGACCAAGAATGGATGCCCCCAACCCCACCTGCTCCCACCTTAAGGGGTCTGACTGGTGGTGGTCTGCATGCATAAAAGTTGGATCGCATATCACAACACAGGGAGTTTCCAACAAAATAAAGACCAGTGATATCTCGGTGACTGTAGGCAATTTCACACAGGGGGTGGGAATGGTGCAGCTGGGCTACAGGAAGAGAGACTGCATTTTAGGGAACACACAGAAGCAAAGGCAATGAGTGTGGGTGCTGGAGAAAAAAGCAAGGGGCCTGACAGTTAACGCCAGGGGAGAAGGAGAGCAGACTGCTGGGAAAAATGGAGCTGATCGGATAGTCCAGGATGCAAACATTTCAGTGGAATAGTCCAGAGACAGGTGTAACTGTTGCCACTTTCTTGTTCTGAATGGCAAACATTATTAATCAACTGCCTCCCGCTGAGCCTGGATCTTTCCCCCGCCTGTGTTCCAGGCAGCCACAACTAAGCAATCAGAGCTTGCATACAAGATGAACCTTACCTGCCATTGCCACATAGTCATTCTCCCTCCTGAGGCTGTGGATAAGATGAATCATATAAAAGAAAAGAAAACCAGCGGTGGAGCCAGCCTTCCTGAGGTTGAATCCTGGCTTCTCCATCTTCCCAATCTGGGACCTTGTGCAAGACATTTGATCTCTCTGTTCCTCTGTTTTCATGTCAGTAAAACGGGATTACTAGTGTTGCTAAGAGGCTTAACTGGGATGATGCAGTCAAAGCACTAAGAACAATGCCCAGCACATCACTAGTCTATTCAGTGCCCATACTCTGGATTTCTTCATCTTTCTCCCTTGTAAAGTCAGCCGAGTTCCAAGTGGATTGACATGAGAAAAGAGAGTGAGCAGAGGTGGGGAAGCATGCAGTGGTTACAAGCTTTGCTCTGTAGACAAGGACAGAGCCTGCAACTACCTAAGGCCTGGGGAGAAAAGGCCATCAGGCTTGGAGGAGGCAGCCCCTTCCATCCCTGGCTCACAGTAGAAACACTCTTCCTGCCACCAGCACTGACACCTCAGCTCATACAAGTGCCCCGCATGGGCATTACCACCAGGACCAGCACCGCTGCTGCTCCCGAAAACTCCACCTCTCTCCACTGAACAGCAATCCTCATCAGGGCCTCTCTGCAGCCTAAAAAGGCTCTGCCAATGGAAGGTTCCTATGGTCTGATGGGTGGAGTCCAGGTCACATGACCGTGCCATAGCTGCAAGGGAGGCTGGGGAAGTGCATCTGGTTTCTCCCTGGGGGTTGGGGGAGGAACTCCTGACTTGGAAAGCTCTCCAAACATGAAAGGGGCAGTCTTCAACACAACGAACCGAAGAATTCACACTTAGCCTGAGCCAAGAGATGAGAAAATTGAGACCCAGAGAGGGGAAGCAGTTGGCCCAGCATCACACCGAGAATGAACGATCATGACTGGAACCCTCACGTTGGCTGACTTCTGATTAGAGCACAGTGTCTCCATTCCTCCTTTCAGGAAGGATAAAGTGAACACCCGCACTAGTGAGGCCTCTCCAAAACACAGCTACCCAAGTGACGCCAGTGCTGAGACGGGGACCCTGTGTCAGACACGTTCCTTCTGCCTTCAGGAAGGTTCCTTGTGGGAGGGAACACCCCCATGTAAGTGAGCCAGGGGCTGAGGGCACCCTCTCTGCCACCTGACTCTCTGTCCCGGCTCTAGCCCCCACCTCCCCACCACGCGGGGGGAAGCCTTCCCTCGCTTGCTCAGCCTGCAGCCATCCTGTCCCATGACCATCCCTTCTTCAACCAGAGTCTACAGAGCTCCCCACACATGCTGCCAAGAGATGAACCTGGAAACCACTGAGAACCTTAACATGTTTTCAGGCGCCTCGGTGTCCCAGAAAGGGCATTGGAGGGAGGGCTGCATTCTGACCCTTGAGGGTCTGAAAACTTTTCCCAGAGGAGATGCTTTCTCGAGTTGGCACTTGAGTGGTGGAAAGGCGTTTTCTAGGCAGAGGTGGTGAGGAAGAGCAGCCCAGGCAGGGGGAAGAGCACCAACAAGGGCATGGGGCTGGGGGACGGCCTTGAACTGCACACCAGTCACGTGACCCTTGACAGACACTGCTGCAGCCGTGGCACGTCTCTCCAGAGCCCTGGGGTGCAAGAGGCCCCTCTTACTCCTGCCCGGGGAGTGCTGCTGTGCGCAGGCCTCCCAGACCCCTGCCCGTTACCCACAGGGGGCGGCTTACACCCTGCAGTGACAGGCATTTTCTTCCCTTTCCTTGTCGTGTAGAACGTGGCACCGCACTTCTGCAGCTCCAACTGCTCTCTGGTGAAAATAAATAGATAAATAATTTTTCACAAAACCAATTAGCACAGAGGAACATGCTAATGTGCTTTGCCAACTGTATCTCTCCCCAGTTCGCTCCCGGCCAGCCTGGCGTTGGGAGGGGCTCGGGCTATTTGCAGCTGGAGCCTCCAGAGGTGGCGGGCAGTTCAGAGCCCGGGCCGGTGGGGGCTTCTCTCCACCCCTTGGCTGACTGGCCACCACTGGTTGACTGGCCACCGGCTGACCTGGTGGACTCTGCCTTCACGATGAGCGAATGCTGTACTAGTGGAAAGGCCTGTGATGAGTCAGAGCCCTGGTTCCGGGGTCACACGGACCTGGGCTGGATTTCTACGTCTGTCATTTACTAGCCTCTGTTGTTTACTGGTCTCTCTTAGCCTTGGATTGCTCATCTGCAAAGGGGGTTGCTGAAGACACCAGTCTCTCAGGGTTGTTGTGAGGATTCGATGTGGTGACACGTGGAGGTGTCACATGCGGTGACACGTGCGGTGACACGTGGAGGGCACCTGGGGGCCAGGTCATGTGATCGCCACCGTCCAGTGAAGGACCCTGAAGCTCACAGAGGTAAAGTGACCTGTCCCAGCTCACACCGGCTCCAGGTCCACCCAGCCCAGTCTTCATGATCTCACGCTGAGCCATCCTCCTGCTAACAAAGCGCTGGTTCTCAGGCCCTGTGACAGCAGACGTTGGAGGAAAAGCCACACCCCTCCTTCTGAGCAGCCTTGGGCATCCTGCCCTGAGAGGGCTCTGCATGCAGAACCATACATTCCAACCAGCCCTGGGACCCGGGGTCTGATCTTTGACATCAGGAGGCTCCTGGGAAACCCTTGGGGTAGGGTGACCTCAGCAGAGACAGTAGGGCCCGTTGGCACGCAGTGAGCTGCCTGCCCTGCCGGAAGGCTGTCTCTTTTCTTTCCCCTACTGAGGTTTAATTATCTGGCTGGATGGGAGGGTTCCAGCAGGTGGAGCAGGTTCTTAGAGCTTTCCTTTGAAAATCAGCTTGTGCACATTTGTCACTTGCTGCGGAAGCTGAGGCAGGAAGGCGCTGACATCCTCATAACAAGAAACGAGTATCAACACCACACTGAGCGTCAACTCCCACATTAAGATAAGGAAACCCAGGCCCAGAGAGGTGAAGGACCTTGCCCACAGCCACACAGCTGGTGAGTAGCAGAACCGGGATTCAAACCCAGGACAGCCTGACTGCAAAGCTGACCCTCTTGCAGCTGGAGGCAGCCTCCTTCCCAGGCATTACCCCTCAGTCATGAGATAAACAAGCCAAAGGCCCAGGGACTGCACTTCCGGGGAGGTAGGGATGGCATCTGCACAAGGTTGCCCATGGCAGTGCTATTTGGAGCAGCAAAATGCCCCAGCTGCCCACCCAAAGGGGACTGTCAGGTCCACTGGGGCACACCCATCGCAGGGGGCCCTGCACACATGTAAACATAGCCAGCAGGCCGTCTGTGTGTTGAAACAGAAGGATTTCTAGGGTTTAGTAAGTGAAAAAAGAGAGGAGGCAAAAAGTGTGTTAACATATTACTTTTATATAAAAATTAGGGAAGAACCATCGTTTCCATGTGCATTTGCTTGCACATGCAAAAGTAAATTCTGGAAGGAGTGAGAAACCGCAGCAGTTCCGTGGGGTGGCCGTGGAGCAGAGACCAGCCGGTGGGGAGGGTGGGGAGACAGATGGAGATTTCATCCTTCGCCCTTCGGTAGCTGTTTTCCCCCTTTTTTCTTAGCTTTTCTATTTTGAAATAATTACAGACTCACAGAAGTTACGAAAATAGTACAGAGGGGTCCCCTCAGGCACCCCCACAGCCCCTGCCTGTCGTTGCTTGTTCAATGTCTGGCCACCTCGCTCGGTGCTGACCGAGAGGACACCTGCCTTGTGCCCGAGCACACACCCTGTCATTTCTCCCTGAACACAGCACCCATGGAGTAGGTGGGGGGAAACCAGAAAGCGCCCCCATCCAACGGAGAATAGAGCGTAAGCCCTTGACTCGACTCCCCTACCTGGGAAGCACAGAACGAAGGAGCCACACCAAGACACTCACTGACACATAGAAAACAAGGCAATGCCCCCGCCCCGTGCAGCATCCTGGGGTTCATTCTCCACGAGGGCCAAGATCAAAGCCTGCCACCAGAGGGACATCAGGCACGGGCTGCCCCCAGAAAGATGATGGCAGCCTGGTGAGGGGGCCTGCTTCCTGGGGAGGAGGAGAAGACGCCCAGCTCTCCTGGCTGGACTGAGGGGACTCCCATGAGGCCCAGGCTCATCCTGTCTCTTCTGGAAATGGGGAGGAGCCAGTTGGGTGGGGGCCCCACAGCTGAGGTTTGCAGGTGACAGAAAGGGACTGAGAAGGGCAGGGCTCCTTCCTTCGGGTGAGTAGGCTTGGAAGTAGGGCCTACCTGAGGAGAAAAGGGTAGTGAGGGACAAGCGAGCAGGAGCCTCGAGGAGGCCTCCATGGGCGGTGAGGCCCTCCCCTTGGGTAGGACATGAACAGGGCTGGCGCCAGGTGGTCAGGAAGCCTTTGCAGGTGGACTCATCCTAGAACCGCTCTGCGGGACCCACCCGACAGCACAGCCGCAGGGCAAGGCCAGGGCTGTTCCCCAGTCATCTCGCGGGGCTCTGTGAGACGCCCAGGCCTGGACACTCAGGGAATGGGCAAGATCGCTCGACCATGAGGTCAGGGGAGGCCCAAGTGGCACATGGGAAACACCTGCATCCCCTGAAGTCTCAAGGGGCTCTCCAGAAACAGCCTTCACAACAGAAACATGGGGGACCCACCCGACCCAGAAGAAAAAGGACAGAAAGGAGGGTGGAAAGGAAGAAACAGAGGTGAGTCTGACATCAGCCTGTGGACCACAGATTCGATCAAGACCTGTGGTTGGACCCTGAGCAGGACCCAGGGGCCCAGGGTTCCAGTGCTCACATTTTCCGCTGGGCCAGCCACCGGCGGGAAGGAGAGCACATAGAGGGCAGGGTTGGGGGGAAGCAGACAGCTCAGGCTCTGGGACCAAATTGCCTGGATTCGGACGCTGGCCCTGCCACTCTGAAGCTGTGTGACTTCGGGAATGCTGCTCAGCACTTTTGTGCTTTGGCGTCCTATCCCTAAAATGGGGATGCCAGCCCTCACCGTGGCCTGTTGAGTCATCGGGGACACAGAGAGAAACAGCTGACTCACAGAAAGCACTGGCACTGCCGGCCGTTACATACATGCTCCGGACTTCAATTTACTCTTGGGCCTCCATTCATGCAGCTGCAGGGTAGAAGGGCCGGGTCCACTGGCCTCTGAGCTGCCCTCCAGCCCTGGACTTAGTCACCCCACATGCGTCAATTAGGTGATGTTGGTTGTATGTAGACAACTTGCACCTCAGGCCGAGCTCTGCGGAAAGGGGTTTATGGGATGGGGGTGGGGCAGTGCCCACAGGACTGAGGAGGGGACAAGAGCCATGGAGGGGTCCGAGAGCACTGTGTTTACCGCCCTCCTGTGACCATTATCAGAAAACAAATTCTCCCACACATACCCCTGCCCCTGCCTCCTCAAAGACAGGCGGCTCAGTTCGCCTCCCACCAGGAAAACATAAACCATTCTGAATACTTCACATAGAGAGACTTTGATTCAGGGAACTGGTTATACTGGAGGAAGGAAATCTGAGAAGCCGATCACAATAGTCAACAGACGCAGAACTTAGCGACAGCAGGCAGCCACCTTCACTGGGCAGCAAGAGGGACCAGGATGGGAAGGCCTGGGGCCAACCAGAGGAACCTGGAACCACAGCAGGCAGGAGCCAGGCCTGCAAAGAGATGCAGCCCCTGGAGACAGAGATGGGAGGTGTGAGGTGTCTTCCTCCTCTGGCCCTCCAGTCTCCTCCAGAACCTCACATTGGTGGAACGAGCTGGGAGCCAGGGAAACAACCATGGGGAGCAGGGGAAAGGCAAGGAGTGGATGTGAGGCAGACAGGCCCTGGACCAGTGATCCAGGCTTCCTCCATCCGGCTCCCAGCTCCCCAGAACCCTCTTGAGCAGAGGCTGCTTTTTCTCCACACCCTACTTACCCCAGGACATGGGACTTCGCTGCTTTCCCCCCTTAACTTGCACATCTTGGTTGGTGACGTTGCTGACCCAATGCCCATGCCCAATTCCTTTCTTTCTTACTTGCTTCCACTATAGGTGCTGGGAAAGTTAAAGACTCACTTTCCCAGCCTCCTTGTAGCTAGGGATGACCATTGATCTACAGGCAGAAACTTCGGGGAAAGCTTTTGTCCCTTGATTAAAGGGAATAGATATGGCTGTGACCACCTCTTTCCCCTTCTTCTTGCTTTGAATGCCATGAAAATGTCTGGAGCTACAGCAGCCATCTTGCAACCACGAGGTAAAAAAGCCAACACACTGAAGATAGTGAGCAGAGAGAAAAACGCTAGGTCTTTAATAACACTATTGAGATGTTAAACCAGCCCTGGATGGCTCACCTCCAGACTTCTCAATATGGGAGATAATGAAGTGCTTTTACTGATGAAGTCCTTATTAGGTTTCTATCCCTTGCTGCCAAAAGCATTCCTACCCAGCTCCCCAAGCCAGAATCCCAGGAGTAAAATCCACTCCCTCCTTTTCCCTCACCTTTGACGTCTTGTAAGTCACCAAGTCCTGGAGTTTTTATCTCCTTGGTGCCTAACCTCCTCGACCTCTCCTCACACGCATGCTCACTGCCCACATCTCAGGTCAGGTTTCCATGCTCCCCACCTCCCTCTCCAAAGCCTCTCTCTTCATCGCAGCTGGAGGGATCTTTCTAAAATGCATACATTGCACATTGGGTAGTGTCTCTTTTTGGCTTAAAAATTTGTACTGGCTCCCCATTGCCCTCAGAATAAAAACCTAAACTGCTGAGCAAGGCAGGCATAGAGCCCTCGTGATTTGGCTCAACAAGCCCCAGCCACTTCCCTCCTGGAACGTCTGCTAATCATTCTCTAAGGTCGCCATCAGGTTTCACCCGACAAGCCTTTGCACACCCTGTCCCCCTGACCCGGCTCAGAGGCTGGCCCAGACGCAGGAGGGTTCATCACGCCTGCCTCGGTACCTGCCTCTGCCTTTTCTCAAACCACGCATGCTCTGTTGCTCTTCTATTGGCTCACTTTTGTCTTCCTCCCTGGCCAGAAAGTCCGTTCCTTGACAACAGGGCCACGTGTGCGATTCATCTCTGCATCCCCAGTGCCTGACACACTGCAGGAGCTTGATAAATGTGTGTGGAGTACGAGAGTGAATGAGTGAGTGAATGAATGAGGCCGTGCACTCAGGAGCCTGTGAAGCCAGCTGCAGGAAGAGCTGACTTTCTGCATTTTTGCAGGAGGAGAGAACAGTCTCTGAAAACCTGCCTCGAACCTGGCTTCCTGGAGCTGTGCCCAGCCGGCTCTGGGGAGGGGCACACCCTGCCCACGTGTAGACATGGCTGGGTCCTTTCTCCTTAAATAAATTTTGTCTCAAGTCACCTGCCACAGGGAAATCATCCTGAAGCATAACTTTCCCCCAAATGTTACCATTTATCTTAGAAGGCCTGGTGGGGGCAGGGGGGGCAGGCGGGGGGAGGTGGCTGCAATTTCAGATTCATCTCTGAGGTTTCCCTGGAGGCTTCCTGTCCCCTTCTTCCTCCTCCAAGGGGGAGATGGCTTACGCAGCTCTGAGGTTGGCACACCTGTCTCGAATGGGAAGAGTGACAGGCTGAGAGCCAGGCGTGCTCTTAATGACACAAAGCGCCATTTGTCCTGCTGGTGAATAAATGATTATCGTGTGGATTACACAGCCCTCCTATGACACAGCAACTCAGCACCGACGCCTCCCCAGTCATAAAAGCAGGCATAATGAAGAATTATGGGATCCAGTAAAGCGAAAATTGGAATCAATTAGTTCCCTTCAGAGAGCTGCTCATAGAACATTCATTATCTTAGTCCCGCTGCGAGGGGCGTGTATGTACAGGGGACCCTGTTTTCTTACAAGTGGCCATTGTCACCCTCTAAAGAGCCTCCCGCTCAGCTCAATGCTCTCTCCCGTGCCCGTGCCTCCCCCTGGGGAGATATGACAGACAACAGATCTAAGGCGCAGTGATTAACTCTGGTGACAGTCCCCCAAGTCCTGACGCCACTCCGCTTTATGCATTTGGACTAATGTTCTCCTCGGCTGTGCTGCGGCCAACGCGATTTTAGGTTCATTCAGGAAACCGCAGTTCCTTAGCTGGTGCATTAAATCAATTAGACACCAGCGGCCACAGAGGCCGCCCCAGCTCCCCGAGCGCTGGTCCCAGGGTCCATGAATCACACAAGTGTTGGGACGGTGTCACTCACTCAGTTCCCAGTGGCGTGTCCTGAAAGTGCAAGACAGGGCATGAAAACAGACGCGGCAGCCCGTCCTGGGAACCAAAGGGGTCTGGCATTTAAACGGTTGTTTTGCCTCTTCTCTCTGAGAAGAACTCCCAACACCACCGCCGAGGAAGCCCAAACCTCTCCCATCCCTGCCTCCCCACTGGCTGTGAGCAGCCCAAGCCAGCGCCTTCTCCTGCCCAGAGGCCCGCAGCCCCTTGCTCGGGGTCTCCCACTGGAGCACCTTCCTCCACCCAAACCCTGGCTCCATCTCCCTGAAAGGTCTGCCAAGTCGCTCAGTCTCTCGCCTCTAAATTTCCTCGGCGACATTTCGTGACTTTCAAGTCAAGACTCACTCGTCTTCGCCCATCCAGCCGCAGCTCTCTCCCCTCCCGCCAGCTTGCCCCAGCGCAGCCATTTGCAGGTCCCCAAAGGCCCCGCCCTGCCTTCCAGAGCGGACCTGCGCAGTGTGCTGTGCACCTGGCCCGGAAGGCTCTGCTCTGCTCCTCCCATGATTTTGGGAGTTTGTGTGAATGTCTGCTCGATAGACCTAGACAGGACGTGGGGTCTTGCTCACGAGGATGAGAACAAAAGTAGGGGTGCCTGAGCTCAGTCACCAGAAGGAACTTGGACTCCTCCTCAAAGCGCACCTGAAGGTCCCAGGGCTTGGGCCGAGGACAGGGGCTTGAGTGTCTGGACTTGACCTCAGCCTTCCAGAGCCCAGATTCTGACCCTCCACTCACCTCCCACTTGCCCAACCAGCCATGCAGGCCCAGACAAGACTCAGAGCCATCCTGGGCGCCCAGCCCATGCCCCCAGGCAGCACCAGGTTAGGGCTCCAGAGCAGACCCCAGGCTGGGACATCAGCTCAGCAGTCAGCCACAGCCCGCGTGGCCCGAGGCAGGCCCCCGACTCTGCAGAGATTGCTTTTCAGCAGGTGCGTGGAATTAATTAAATGCCTCTCTTCATTCTGGCTCATAATCCATCACAGCATCCATCCCTTTTTTTATTAGAAAATAATGGCAATTACGCCTCGAATAATTGATTTTTACAGTTTACATTTAATTTTTGAAGGGATGGCAGACCCAATGCTCCGCCTGTGGCCATAGTTTCATTTTGCATTTGCCTTTTTTCCTCCGTGCCTGGCCTGGCCAGTTGCGAAGAGGAAAGTGCTGGGAAGTGGGGGGCAGGGTTGGTCTGCAGAGTCCTGACCACTTTTTTGAAGAAAGTCAAGCAATAATAAGGGCCGCTCACTCAGCCGGGAAGGGAGGAACAAGGGGAAGGTGGAGCCCCTATGAGAGAGAGCCCTCGGTCTCCCAGGAGGGCGACACTTGCAGGCCCTGATCCACGTTCATTTTGGTCCACCCCACATGCTCCGCCTCTGGCTGATCCACACATGTCAGCCCCCCCACCCCTCCCGACCCTTTGGACGCTCCTCTGCAGCCCCCAGACCATTTCTCCCACCGCCCCCACCCCCACCCAGCTGCTCCATCTCCTGCCTCTGTCTTGGCCGGCTTGTCCCTCACCCTTTTCACTACCTTATCCCTCAAGTCATTCCTCAAACGTTGGCTCTGGGAAGCCTGCTCTGAGCACAGCCCCCGGCACCCCCACAGCCTCCAGAGAGCCCTACTGCCTGCATCCCTGGGCCTTACCTGCTGATTTTCCTGGCTGCCCCACTCAGGAATGTTAATCAGCTGGGGGTAAGAGCCCCGCCCCCCATGACTCTGCCTCACCCCAGAATCTAGAGCAGGGCCTGCGCTTAGAGGGTGTATCAGTATCCTACGGCTACTGTAACAAATGGCCACTAGCTCAGTGGCCTTGACAACACAAACCTGTCATCTTACAGGGCTGAAGTTCAGGTGTCTTAAACGGGTCTCACTGAGCCAAAGTCAAGGTGCCAGCTAGAGGCTCCAGGGGAGAATCTGCTTCTTTGTCCTCTCCAGCTTCTAGAGGCCGCCTGCAGTCCATGGCTGGAACCCTCTCCGTCTTCAAAGCTAGCCACAGTGGGTCAATCTCTTCTCCACTGTGACCCTGTGACCTCCTCGTGAGACCCCTTTTTCCACTCTCAAAGACCCTTGTGATTATATTGGGCCCCAGGTAACCCAAATTAATCTCCCTATCCTGAGGTCAGCCAATCAGCAACCTTAATTCCACCTGCAACTGTAATTCCCCTTCATCACGTGACATAGTTCCTCCGCTCGCAGGTTCCAGGAATCCGGAGCTGGGCGTCTTTGGGAAACGTACCTCCTCCAACGTGGGATTCTGCCTCCCACAGAGGAGAGTCAATAAGGACACCCCGGACAAAGATGAATAGTGAAACAAACGTACAAACTTCATGGGCGGTGCATCACCCACCAAGTGCCTTCGACAGGAACATTTTTGCACCTTTTTCCCATTACTGAACCCCTGAAAAGTGCATCCTCAGACTCACATGCTCAGTGGATAATCTGCCCCGAGAAAACTAGCTGAGGCTGGTCTGCTCACTCACTACAACCACCACGTTTCATCAGACACGGGGCCAGGGGATGGAGTGGGGGGAGGTGGTGCCTGCACCCGCCCTCCCACAGCCCTGCAGCCCCTGCCCCATGCTGACCCTCTCCCCCATAAGTGTGTGGTCATTCCCATGAACCCCAGAGTCACCATCGAGAATCACCCCCAGGAGTTCATGCCTCACTCTGACACCTTTCGTGAACTCCTTTGGCACAAGTGGGTGGATTCCACTCTCAAAATCCAGGCGTATAAAAAATCCGAATTTCTAATGAGAAACTTTTAGAAAGTGATTACTCACTCCTGAAGGACCCAGCCCAGGGTCTCTTTAAAGAGCAAGTTACCAAGAGCACATTAATACAGGAGCTGGTGGACAACTTTGAGAGGGACAGAGGGCATCGTCTGCAGGCGTCATACATTTTGCCACCCACAGGAGCCAGCCGGGAAGGCAATGGAAATGGGGGATCGGGCTGGGGAAGGGAGCCCATTGCCCAAACCGAGGCAAGCCTGCAAAACATCATTTTATGCTGGGAACGTGAGACCTTTCTCAGTATCATCCCAGGATTCTATTTGGACAGTTAGCTGACGTTTTTCCTCTCTTCTCTTTCTATGTTTTTCTTCGGGGGGGAGAACCAGGGCTGGTTGCTACAGCAACCAACTTATTTCTGCAAATGCATTTCAACTTTCATCAGATGTTTTGTTTAACAGGAAGTTTTTCCTTTGGGCGGGGGGGGGGATCTGACCTTTGCCAACACACTCTTTAACTAAGCCAACCTTCCCCTTCTGCTGCCCTAAGAGTTAACTGCACATACATGTGCTCGGGTGTTGGGGGAGGGGGGAGGGGGGTGGAAACAAACTTTAAAAAAGAAGATTTTGGAGGGGAGAGAGTGAGAGAGGAAAAGAAAAAGCAATTACATCTCCAAGGCTGTCTCATGTGATAATAAAGTTGTAGGCTTTCAGGAGAAGTCTGCCACACCAGCACCTCTCTACTCTCCCCTCTCCATTAGGGCACAGGAAACCTATTCGTTATCTTTTCATTCCACACATGTCTATTGAGCCTTTCTGCACCCTAGGCTCCGTGTTAGGTGGTGGAGAATTAGAAATGAGTAAGGCAGAGATGGCCGCTGCCCTGCGGGGGTGGCTGCATGCAGGGCAGACAGACATCAAGCACATCGCCCCTCCTGTCACGGCGTAACTGTGCGGAGAAGAGCTGAAAAGAAAGGTACACGGTGAGGAAGAAGCCGGAGGTACTCGATCCTGCACGGGTGGTCTGGAAAGCCTCTCTGAAAAGGCAGCATCTAAGTTGAAACCAAGAGATTGAGTTGAGACCTGTGAGTAGAAGGAAGAACTTTCTAGATAGAAAGCAAGCCATGTGTGCAATGGTTCTGAGTTGGAAAAGAGCTTGGCGAGTCTGAGGAAGGAGAGGTGTCCAGTGTGACCAGCTCCTCAGGGAGCAGAGGGACAGGCAGGGGTCAGATCCCACCGGCAGGCCACACTCGGGCGTTGGGATTTGACCCTCAGAGCTTGAAAAGCTAAGACGTTGTTTCTAGGGGAGTGAAGTGTTGATATTTGTACAGACCCCTCAGCTGCTGAGGGGAGAAGGCATTGGAGCAGACATAGGTGGCAAGAGCCCCGCGGGACATAAATTAGTTCCAGGAGGGTTCAGAGGAGAGACGGTTACTCACCCAGGAGGAAGCCCTAAGACCAGGGGGAGTGGGCAGGTTCGAATATCCCATGGGACCAAGACCCATGCAGAATCAGAGGGGGCTGGCTGTGGGGTGGGAGTGGAAGGTGGCTGGCAGGCTTGTGGAGAGAGCAAGGGGCCAAGGGTGATATCATATTAAGATGAAGGCTCAGGTTCGGAAGGAGAAAATAGGTGCCACGTCACTTGCATTGTCCTCAGAAGCCTCATCACACAATTCCCTGTCGGAATCTGTCTCTCCAGAGAAGAAGCTCCATGGGAGCAGTCCCCCTTCCCCTGCTGTCCCCCCCTGTGTTCCGAGTGAGGGAACCAGAGCCTGACACGTGGGCCCTCGAATGTCCATTGTAATCATTTCCTAGGGCTGCTGCCACCAAGGGTCATAAACTGGGTGGCCTAAAATATCACCAATGTATTTTTTTCACACTCTGGAGGCCGGAAGTCTGAAATTAAGGCTTCGACAGGGTCGGCTCCCTCTGGAGCTCTGAGGAGGCAGGTGTTCCGTGCTCCTCCCGTGGCTTCCGGTAGCTGCTGGAAATCCTGGGCCCTCCTTGAGGTATAGGTGCACGCTCCATTCTCTGCCTCTGTCTTTATCTGGCCCGCCCCTCTGTGTTCCCCCCGCCCCCCCATTCTCTTGTAAAGACACTTGTCACTGGAGCTAGGGCCTGCTCTAATTTAGGATGATCGCATCTCAAGATCCCTATCTTGATTACTTCTGCAAAGACCCTTTTTCCAAATAAGGTCACATTCACAGGTTCCAAGGGTTAGAACACGGGCATATCTTTTGGGGACCACTGTTCAAACCACTATGTCTGTCAACTGAGTAAGTGAATGAGTGAATTGTATCTGCTCTTCATAATCACTCATCAGAGAAAGTGTGACTGGCCCGGCACCAGACAGGAGTCAAAACCTGAGGAATACTGTCGGTTGACTGCAGAACCAGGTGTAACTCAAACTTCTGCCAGGAAGCAAATTCTTTGCTTTTCAACCAGCCTTCTCTTCAGAGTGTTTACAGTGACCATGCATTTTTCTAAGTTGGTTATTTAGAAATGTGTCCAGCCCTGGCTGCCCTGGCTCAGTGGATTGAGTGCCGGCCTGCAAACCGAAGGGTCACGGGTTCAATTCCCAGTCAGAGCACATGCCTGGGTTGCAGGCCAGGTCCCCAGTAGGGAGCACACAAGAGATAACCACACATTGATGTTTCACTCTCTCTCTCTATCCCTCCCTCCCCCGCTCTCTAAAAATAAATAAATAAATCTTTTAAAGAAAAAGAAATGTGTCCAGAACACAGCATTTCAGGTAGAACCGAGTCAGTCAATATACCAAAGGGAACCTGAGTCCCAGTGTAAGGCAGATCTCTCATTCCAGAGGTGAGAGTCGACCCTGCTTCCTGGGACGTGGAGACAGACAGGGAGCACCATCTCTAAGCCGAGGCCCCAGGCCCTCCTGGTCCCCACCCCCTTCTAGAAGCAGTTAATATTTCCAACATCTGAGGAGGAGGCAAGTTGTGACAGTGAATTCCATGTGTCAGTTTTAAGGAGCTAAGAGATGCCCAGATGCTGGTAAAAGATTGTTTCTGGGGGTGTCTGTGAGGGTGTTTCCAGAAGAGATTAGCATTTGAGCCAGTGGACTGAGTAAAGATGCTCCTCACCCATGTCAGCGAGCACCATCCAACCCGCTGAGGGCCCCACTAGAACAAAAAGGCGGAGGGTGGGCAGATTCTCTCTCTCTTCCTTCCATCTCTGGGGGAAATCCATCTCCTCCTGCCCCCAGGCATCAGAGCTCCTGGTTACCCCCGCTTCCCCGGGTCTCCAGCTTGCAGACAGCAGGCCGTGGGACTCCTCAGCCTCCAGGATTTTGTGAGCCAATTTTCATCATAAATCTCCCCTGACATCTCGATTGATTCTGTTTCTCTGCAGAATGCTAATACACAGGCCAACAACAAATGCTGCTCCAAATGTCTTGGTCAAGGTCAAGGTCCCTGTGGCCTCCCATCCCACGCTGGGGGACAGATATCTCATCATACACACCATAGCCCACAGGCCACCTCCTCTCCACACTCCAGCCTTCGCCAAAGGCCCCCTCCACGTGACGGCACCCACTGTGGACACTAACGAGTGAGAAACTTGTCTGTGTGCCCCCTTTTCCAGCACAGAGGCCCCAGAGCAAAGGGCACCTTCTGTGGGGTACAAGGGGCCTTCAAAAGTCAGAACATGTCAGCCTTTTCAGGTTCACCACAGGCACCAACTCTTAGACTTAGGAATCTTCTCCTTACCCAGGAAAGTCCTCCCCGAGGTTTTGTCTTCGGGACACCCTGCCCCGGCCCAGCTCCTGCTCCTGATGCCCATCCTCCCCTCCTGCACAGAGTTCATCTGCAGTGATCTAAGGCAGGCAGGAACCGGGCCCCAGAGTCAGGCAAGTGACCTCACCCACGGCAGGCAAGAAGGCGTGTGCTGACCCCAAAGGCCAGGCATGCATGGAGCAAGGGACAGCAGCTCTGTTTGCAGGGGTGCACAGGGATAGTCTGGCCAAAACTGGGACTGTGGGCAGGGAGACCAAGGTGCTGTCTGTGGGTGATGTGTTTCTTTGACAAGGGCTCTTTTCATGGGAAATGCTCAAGACTGCAGACACATTGCCTAGCCTTAAAACATCCTGTCTTGCCCTGGCTAGTGTGGCTCAGTGGACTGAATGCCAGCAGGACAACCAAAAGGTCACTGGTTCGATTCCAGCCAGGCCACATGCCTGGCTTGCAGGCCAGGTCCCTAGTTGGGGGTGTACAAGAAGCAGCTGATCCACGTCGATATTTCTCTCCCTCTCCTTCCCTCCTTTCTATAAATAAATAAATAAACAAACAAATAACTTTTAAAGAGAAAAAAGCCCTGTCTCCCCACAGCAGAGTCCCTCTGGGTGGGAGGTGCCCATCCCCTGGGCCTTCCCACCCTGGGTGTGCCACTCCCTTCTCTTTGTATGGGCACCAGCACTACCCTATTAGTTCCTCACCCTCGGGGCCTCTTTACTCTTCTCCCAGGGGCTCTCCTAAAAGCCACTTTAGCCTGTGCTCCACTTGTAATAAAGTCCCAAGGCAGTTGAGTTTAAAGGCACAATTATGCATTATGGATAAAGGGCAGCCCGGCACCTGCACATGCGCCCTGGCTTCCACCAGCGGCCGGGGCAGGTCTGTCCTCTCGCCCAGCCACAGGGCAAGCGAAGGGGCCCTCGGTGCTGGCGGCCCCTGGAGGAAGCACAGGCCCCCAGTTGCTGGGATCACGCTACAAATTGAAGAATGTTAAAGACCTGCATCTCCCATCTGCTAGCAGTAATCATTAAGATGCTCCCAAACACTGGGAGTTTGGGGCTATTTCTTTTTTCTTCTCCCTTTTGCCTTTTTTCAAATATTTATGAAAAGGTTTTCCATTTATCCTGACACATCTTCTCCACTGTGGGTGTCAGCTGGGAGCGCTCAGACAACAAACTCCAGAAGGTATTTTCCCCAAAGCAGCATCTGGCTCCGTTGGCAAGTGCAGCGGGTGGCTTGCTGGGAACCGGCGGAGGCAGACGGAGGAAGAGCCGTGGGCGGGCAGCCACTCGGCCCCCGGCCTGGGTACTCAGCTCTGGGATGTCCCAGTGGGTGCGTCCACCGCTTGACATCCCACAGCCCCCAGGCCCCGTGTAAGCCAGGGCAGAGGACCAACTCGAGTGTCCCCCACCTACCTGCCGGCCTTCAGCCCTGTGGTCTGAGACCAAAGCTCCCTGATTGACCCAGGTAAACCACCTGGGTGGTGACAGCTCCCTAGGGCAGATTCCAATTACCAATAGGGCCAGCTGCTGGAGGAGACATACTGGCTCAGTCCCTGTGTCCCCAAGTTCTCCCATCCCAGGGGGCCCACTGGAGGCGGAGCCAGAGCCCTGCCTGAAGGCCCGTACTGCCTGCTGGGTGGAAAGGCAGGCAAAAGGCAAGACGGTGCTGGGGGCAGGGGAAGTCGGCTGGGTGGCAGGTCGACAAGTGGCCATGAGAGCCTCATAGAAGCTCCCACCCAGCTCACACGAGCTTGGCAGCTGCCTTCCCTGCCCCACCTGGGGCTGGCGGGGGGGGGGGTTGTGGGGAGGCGGGGAGTGGCAGGCACAAGCCAGCCCAGTTGATGGCAGGAGCCCTCCGACCACCATCCCTGTTAATGGCCACAGAGACTGAGCAGGTTGTATGTGCTGTCGATGAATTCAGTTGAAAACCACTTTCCAGGAGAACTTGGATCCAAAGACATCATGGCCTTGTGCCCTGGTTCTTTCCCAGACTGCAAATTAGAAATCATTTGGGAGCTTCAAAAAATATCCATGCCTCGGCCTCACTCCAGAGTGGTCAGACTCTCTGGGAGGGAAGCAAGTATTTATTAAATATCCCTAGGCCATTGCCAAGGGTATCCAGGTTGAAAACGATGAAGCTACGGGAAGAATCTGTTCTCAGGAGATGGTCCTATGCTGGAATCTTAGCTCTTGTGTTCATTAGCTGTGACCTTGAGCAAGTTGCCCTCTCAAAGCCTATATCATCATCTGTAAGATGGGGATAATAACATCCCTCTTGTTGTAAGGCGCCAGGCACATGGATTGCTCGATAAATTGGAGCTGCTCATTGTCGTGTTCCACCGTGAACCCATTTTCTGGGATGAGAGCTTGTTGAGGCTGGCACACGGAGGAGCCAGGGGACAGCAGCACCTCGTTCCAGGAGACACAGAACTGTGACCTGCAGAGCTAGCTGCCTCAGGCCTCCCCTCTGGGCACAGAGCCTGAGAGCCAGCACTTCCACCACCCAGCAGGTGCCACACTCCAGGTGAGGACACTCTCCACAGATACAGCATCAGTCAAAGCACATTTCCCCGGAATTTTAAAAGATCTAATGCATTTAAAATATCTCCTCTAGGAAGTCAATTCATTTTCCATCCCCTGTTTATCTGGAAATGGTCTGTTATCAGATCCAGCTGAGCCTGGAGCCAGATGTGAAGGTCTAAAAATTTGCTCCACCGGGTGCCACCTTGGGCTGGGAAGGGGGCGGTGGGGGCATGAAGGCGGCCTTGAGGTGCACAGTGCCCAGGCCAGGGAGCAGGTACTTCTGGGCAGACATACCCAAGAAGACCCCAGTGAGTCCACAGAACACTTGGAGAGGACCCTGAAATTCTGGGTACACCACTCATCCCTACAATAAATATTATCTATTTCATATTATGTGCATCTCACAGTGACATCTGCTGATGTCAGACCACCTTGCCTGGGTCAGCTGGGGCCACACACCTCACTCGTCATTTTCAAACTTCACAACAGCTCTGAAGGTGAGCTCTACAAGGCCATGCGACCGCTGAAGTGATTCAAGGGTCTCCTAAACCACTGATTGCCACAAGCCCACTCTCCGGCCATGAAAAGATGTCACAGAATGTTGGCAATGGACGGCAATGATTTTAATTAAACCTTTGTCAAGCAGCAGACCCACAATCATAGGTTCCCAGGGAACAAAGTGAACCAACAAAGAGGGCCCCAGGGAGGAAAGTCCAGTATTTGTGGCTTGGATAAGTTGATGGATGATGGTCTGTGTTACAAAGGAAGCCTGAATCTGGTAAAGCCAGTGATTGTTGGTAGATGAGGATACTGAATAACTTAAAGTTCATTGTTAAGGAGTATTCATGAGCAAGATAATGAAAGCTACTCTTGCCCTGGCTGGTATAGCTCAGTGGATTGAGCGTGGGCTGCAAACCAAAGGGTCGCCAGTTCGATTCTCAATCAGGGTATATGCCGGGGTTGCAGGCCAGGTCCCCAGTGGGGGCCACATAAGAGATAACCACACATTGATGTTTCTCTCCCTCTCTTTCTCCCTCCCTTTCCCTCTCTCTAAAAAATAATTAAAAAGCTACTCCTTATTTCAATCAAATCTATACGCCTTCTGGAACCTGACCTGAGGTTCAAAACCAGGTGCCCTACTCCACAACCAAGGCAAGTGATTTCCGCAAGTGATTTCCGTTCTCTGTGCCTTCATACCTCTTTGGTCAAATGGGTCAAATGAGACCAACAGTAGTACATGTCTCAAAGTGTTTGCATTTGAGGGGAGAGCAAACGGCCAATAGATGGTAAAGCATTTATAATGGATCTGGTGTTTATGAAGTACTAAATAGCCATCAGCTATTAGCATTGTTATGTCCATGCCTTCTTTGGGCCTCTTCAATCTGGGGCACAACAGGCCATGAGGCAGGTGCTTGGTTCCCCATTATACCAGGGCCCAGAGAGGTACAGCCACTAGTCCAAGGTCACACAGCTGCAAATGGCAAAGCAGGACTGGAAACCTGGATCCACCTGAAGCCAATGACCTTCCCTTTCCTGTTCATAAGAAAAGGGCTTGGAGAGAAAAGCAGCAAAGACCCAGCAGCTCCTCAATTACAAAGTGAGCGAGCTAACAGAGGAGGAAGATGCAAATGTTCAATTAATATCCATGCTTCAAAAAGACATCTGCAGTACAAAGCCAGCCCTCCCACCCAGCAGCAAGCACAGCTCCAAGAGGGCCAAGAGTAGCCGCGGCCTCCCTCCCGCAGCGGGCGGTGGCGGACCATAGGGGGCAGATGAATAGGAAAGTGTACTTCAGAAGGGGGAAGTAGCCAGACCTACCATGAACCGAACCTTTCATTCAGCAGCCGGGCACTTTGCAGCAAAGTTCTGCATGAAACACGGCCTTTTCTTCCAGCTCTGCACAAGGCTGTTATATTTTAGGAATTAAAAGCTTTGGTAAAAAGCACCAATGGTAGCAGAATGCCCCATCACTGACCATCTTCCCCACCCCCATCCCCCCATGTTCCTGCTGATTTCTTTCTTGGTTTTTCTCAACTCTCTGCGAGTCGGCTCAGTTTTAGAGGCTGGCTGTGGACAAAGGAACGCTGGGCCTGTTTGTCCTGTCGAGTGTTTTGAAAAGAATGTTCTCAGAATAACCAGCTAACTATCCAGCGTGCTGGGCCGGAAGCTTTGGCCAACCGAGGCCCTTATTAGCAATATGCTCATCATCCAGACTGGTTCCAGAGCAAATTCTAGTGGGGAGATGGCCCAGCCCAGCACGGAGCACAGCACCTAATGGGATCAATCTGGGAAACACACGGATCTCGAATACACCCCATGGGCTCCACTCACAGGGCAACGTTGGATTCACTGCTGAGGGGCTGCACCCTCCTCTGACCAAAGTGAAACAAAAAGTGCCCAGGAGAGGGTGGCAGCTGGAAGCCAGAGTTGTCTCAGAGAAGCCACTGGCCTGGGATCAGGCCCTGGCCCTCCCCACCTCTCCAGCCAGCACCAGGACAGGCGCTGGGGGTAGGAGCCAAGAGGGAGAGGAGGATGAGCTCCTCCAGCACCTGCTATCAGCCTGGCTCACCCTATTGTCCCAGGAAATGAGAGCCTGCGCCACCCCACCTGGGTGGCAGGTACAGCCTTTTCCTAACCTCTCCACCCCCGTGTGACTTTGATAGTCATTTGAGCCCGATTTCATCTGGATAAGTACATGAAGGAGGAGTGGGGGAAGATGCAACTCTGGCAGAGACTTGGAAGACCTTGAGTCTCTGCATCCTCCAGGGAGTGAGGTGCAGAAGTCGCCAACAGAGCCTGGCTATGCTCCAGACAGAGCTGGGTTCAAATCCCAACTCAGTCACTTAATCTGTTTAACTACAGGTTTATCTTCCACAGAATGGGAATAAAGTCGTCCACTTTGTGTAGTCATTGCCATGATTAAGTGACACGCACACAGAGTGACTGGCCCTCCAAAGGCACTTGTTAAATGCTGCTTCATTTCCCTCTGCACTTCTAGGGGCTGGCCTGGTGTGGGGGTGGTGAGCACGCCACCGCTCTTTGGTGGCAGAGCTCAAAAGACCCTGTGTGTCCAGCTCCACTCACCTGGAATGGGATAGAAGCGATAAGCAAATGAAATGGAATACAGTTGAGCACAGAAAGCCAGGTAGCATTTTCTGATCTGCACACTCCCTACTGAAATACTGAGGAAAGAACAAAGTCATTCTGGCAGTGTGCATAATCCGACGGAAGGAGGCCGTCAGCACCCGGTCCAGAGGTATTCTTCTTGGATTCCGAGCAGCTTGGATGGGTTGCAGATAAGGCTCCACACTGAGCCAAGCCCTGGAACCTTCTAAGACTCATCCCCAACCCTTAGCTATCAAAACTCAAAATCACTCTTTATGTCTATTCGCATTCATTCTCTCCCAAGCTCCCAAAAATCCCCCCACTAAGCCTTGTAAGAAATCAGCAAAACCATCTGCTTGGGCATGAAAATGAGACATCACAAAAAGTTGCCACACAAAGGTCATTATTTCTGGAGGACAAAGGAGGGAAACAAAGCTTTTAATAAATGCTTTCGGAGCCACACAGAAAGCGACCGCATTCCCTAGCTGGCGGAGGGCGCTTCCCTCCCTCCTCCCTCCCTTCCTTCTCCCTGTGACTGCAAATGCAGTCTCCTCGCTGCTTTGGCATGCACCTTACACAGCGCAAGCAGCCTGATGCTGTATGCCTCTCCCACCGAGACCGCCTGGCCACTTCACCCTGGAGTTGGGACGGTCGGAGGATTCTGAATTCATTAAAGCTCTGTCTTCACAGCCAAAGTACAGTGGAGAATCGTGGTAATTACCCCAATGATCCCATGAGGGAGAAAGAAACCATTTTGTGTTGAAAAAGACAGCTTCAGAGGACAGGTCCCAACATCGCCACCTTCTCAGCTGCCCAGAGAAGTTATAATATCCATGATGCCATCTCCTCCCCCAGCAGTAAAACGTACACGGAGTGGCTCCCTGAGGGACGATGCCCAGTGTCCATCCTCTCCAGAACCGGGCCAATCCAGAGCCTCCCCCCGACCAAGCACAGGACACATCCCTTGCTCAAATCTGGAAATGCCCCATGGGAGAAACTCCAGGGGCCTCGGGCAGCAGTTAAACACTGCCATTTAGACTTCTCTAATCCGGCCAAGCAGAATTCCCAGATTTAAGTTGTGCTCACCCAAGCATGACGAATGGTCTCAGACAGTCTTGAGTGCACTCCAGATCCCCTCGCCAGCTGTCAGGTCCTTATTTGACTCCACAGTCTACACCCTCAGAGTCTCAGGACTCAGCATGGTGGCTGGTTGGGTGCCCACAGAAAGAAGGGCAAACCGCCCACCCCCCATTGGAGTCCCCAGCCCCCAAATTTAGGGGTAATAACAACAATGTAGTCAAGGGGTACTGGACAAGGACCAAGAGGCTGTTTAGTCTCTTTGAAAAACTCTGGCCTTGAAGGCATCGAGATCTGAGCTAGGATCCTACAGGTGTGAGGCCTTGAGCAAGTCACTCAGTTTCCCTGTGCCTTGGATTGTCTAGGTGTGGTAAGGGGGGGGATAATTGTGAGAATTAACAGAAAATGTGAGATCCATCCCCTTAGACCGTGTCTGGCTCGCTGTCTCCAAGAGAAGGTAGAAAAGGGAGCATTTACTACAGATTCTGGTTGCTAAGCACATGCAACACGCAAGCCTACTTTATTTGACCCTCAAAATAACTCTGAAGGGGGGACCAGAGGAGCATCTTTCTCCCAGGTGGTTTTGGCTTTCCAAGGTCACCCTGCTGTTTGTTGTGGAGCCAGCAGGACACGGCGACGGTCTGGGCTCCTAGTCCAGTGCTCTCACAACTCTCCCATATGCTCCTTTGAGAGTGGAGGGTGGGGGCTGGTCTAACAAGACTGTGATGAATGAAGACTTCCATTCTGCCTCTGTGGGGCCAGCATGAGGATCTGTTGCTTGGAGGAGGACCCTACCACCCAGGTGTCATCTCCAACTGACCCAAGAGCTGTCTCAAGATGGCGGGGTTTTCATACCATGTTTCATGGAACTCTAGATCCACAGAGGTGCTCTGGGGGCTGCAAGTGGTCTTGTGGGTGGGTGGGAACAGGTACCCCATTCAACCAGAGCAATGGGAGCTCTTACCTACAAGGCTAACTGGTAGGAGACCTAGTTTGTTTATGTTGAGTTTCTGTTTAAGATTTAATATGAAGAAAAGATTTGTTCCTTGAAGGAGGAGGAGGGAGAGGAGGTGAAAGGAAAAGAAAAAGAAAGCAAAACTTGAGACCCACCGTTCTGGGAGCTTCTGAGAACAGAGCCCAGAATGTATCCTTATGGCCATTAGGTGTAGAGCTGCAGCCCGGTTCAGAGCCACAGAGAGCCCTCTTGCACCTGCTGCGTGTCTTCAAGCACACGCCGGGCACCTGCTATGTGCAGAAGCCCCCAGGCCAGGTTGCTGGTGGGCGGAAGTAACACAGAGGTGATGACTCTTATCCTTTGAGACTTTGAGGAAGCAGAACAGACACCCCGAAGGCAGAAGAAGGGGGCCAATAAGTGCTAATTAGTGCAGCCAGTCTGGTCCTTGCACTATATTCTCTTGGAATTTTCTCCCTTTTATTTATATGCTCTATTTCCCCAAACCAGACTATAATTTCCCAGGGGGTGAGAAACACATCTCAGTCAGCAACATGCCTTCGTGTACTTGTCAGACATGAGACAGGCTCACTATCTTGTGGGTGAGAGACCAGCCATTCCAGCACGGGGTCACCGATTTTCTCTGGGTAATGTGGTCCCGGGAAGGTCCCACAAAGAAGGTGAAGTTGAAGCTGCATCCTGCAAAAATAGTAGCTCCCCGCATTCTTCTTTCACTTGGGGCAGGGGTGGGTTCCAGTGCCACAACCCACAGGAAGTCTGTCAGGGATGCCAACATGACCCTTGGGAAGGTAGAAGTAAAGGCACGTTGGACATCCAGGCGCTGGTCTCAGCCTCCCGGAAGGAAAAGTTTGGAGCTGGCTTTTGAAGAGGAGGCTGAGCTGGCTCTGGGGGAGGGAGTGTGTCCAGGTTAAGACCATGCCAGCAGCAGAGGCAATTAAGAGAAGCCAGCAGGGCTGGAGGCAGAGGCTGGCAATAAAGGAGAGGAGATGAGGGAAAGCCAGTTAAGCTCGAGCAGAGGGAAAAGCAAAAAGAAAGGTATTGGAGAGTGAGCCGGGACTAGAGGGAAACCGCTCAGGGCTGGGATGTTTCAATCCAGCACAATCGGGGTGTTCCTGGTTTCGTAGTAATATACCATCAAAAATGCAGTAATAGGGGAGCGCCCCCACTTCAATCACAGCCTCACCACCTCCCTATAAAACAGGGATCCTGGATTCTTCCCAAAGGACCTCTGGCTGACACCTCCCTTCTGCCTCAACCCGCTGGCCCTGCTAGCGGATCCGGGACAGCCGCGGGAGGCACGAGCCGCCTGGGTGCGGGAGGAGAGTGGCAGGGGGCCTGGCTTGGCCTGCAAAGTCTCCCAGCTGTGACTCACATCTGGGGTTTCTAGAAATCTGACCCGAACACTCCCACACTCACTCTTACACATTAATCGCCAGGTAAAGGCATGGATTCATACATGGGGAAAGAAGGGACACACACACACACACACACACACACACACACACACACACCCCACAAATTAAAGGGTCCTCAGGGCCGTCCAAGCGGAGGCTGGGTGTCCTGGGTTGGGTAAGCGACGTAGCTGGTAGCAGTTTCCCTTCGGTGCTCCTAGGGAATCGGTGCCGCGGCTTCCTTCGCTCTAATAATGTGAATGAACCCTGGGAGACGGAGAGAGAGCGCGAGAGCCGGGAGGGGAGACGTGGGGAGGGAGAGAAAATCCGGGCCGGGGTTGGGGGAAGAGAGGGGAGCGCACACCCGGGAGGGGGCCGAGGCGCGAGGGGCGGCGCCGAGAGGCGCGGGGCGCGGGCCCGGAGCGCGGCGGCGGCGGCGGGCGACGGGCGGAGGCGCGGAGGGCGCGGGGCGGAGGCGCGGGCCGAGCGGGGAGGGCGGGCCCAGAGGGAGGAGCCCCCAGCCGCCGCCGCCAGCGGGTCCGGCGGCCCGCGCAGCTCTCAGTCGCCGCCGCACCTCGGAGTTTAAGCCCCGGCGCCGCCGGAGCGCAGGCACGCCCGGGGCGCGGGGTCGGAGCGCGCAGCGCGGCGCCGCCCCCCGGCCCTCGGCCCCCAGCCCAGGCGCCCCGGAGCGGCGCGCAGAGGAAGGAGGGCGGGCGGGCGCGGCGGGCCGGGCCGGCGGGCGGCGGACTATGAGGCGCCCACCATGGTGCGATGCGACCGCGGGCTGCAGTTGCTGCTGACCACGGCCGGCGCCTTCGCCGCCTTCTCGCTCATGGCCATCGCCATCGGCACCGACTACTGGCTCTACTCCAGCGCGCACATCTGCAACAGCAGCAACCTGACCATGGACGACGGGCCCCCGCCCCGCCGCGCTCGCGGCGACCTCACCCACTCGGGGCTGTGGCGGGTGTGCTGCATCGAAGGTACGGCCGACCCCGGCACCCCCATCCCCACCACACACACACACATACAGACACCCCACACCACACCACCCCCTGTCCGGGCCGCCGGCAAGGAAGAGGGTGGGCGCGGCAGTAGCTCCGCGCGAGACACAAAGGAGCCGGAGCGAACGGGCGGGTCCCCACTCGGCCAGCTGTGTACCAGGTCGGGGTCGCTCCCGGCTGCGGACCCCACAACAGACCTACCCTACAAACTCTCCACTAGCACACGCACACCCCCTCGCCCACAGACACAATGAAACACACTAAAACTCACGCGCGCGCGCGCAGCCGGACATCAGAGCGATCCCGAGGGACCGCGCCGGCGCCCCCCGGGGAGGTGGAGGTTAGCGAGGGGGCGGAAGGAGGCTGGGGTTGGGGGGAGGGGACCGGAGAGGAGGGGAGGGAGGAGGGGGAGGGGTTGCTTGGCAACCGGTGTCTCTGCGATTGCTATGGGAACTGGCCATCCTGGGGCGGGGCCGGCCGGGGGCGGGGAGCGTTGGGACCGCTCCGTTCTAGCTCCAGGCCCGGGCGGAGGGGTGCAGGTGGGGGCCGGACTCCCAGCGGGTCTGGGGGAGCCGGGTCTCCCAAATCTGATGCCGCCGGGACCCTGCTTCATTCCCTACTGTTCCCCGGGGTTACTCGTCCGCTTCTCTGTGCTCGGTGAGGAGGGAAGGGGAGCGACACCCAGTCGCCCCTGATTGGGGCAGGGAGCTCTCAGTGGTGGTTCCTCGGCAAGGAGGCCGCGGGAGAGCTCGGTAGAGAACTGGGGTGCGCAGGGGCGACCCGCGGACCAGGAAAGGCCTGCGAGGGGCGTGGCCACCCGTCGGGGCAGGAAAGGCGACGCGCCTCGACCCCCGTTCCCTACAAGGCCGAGTAGTAGGTGTTGTAAGGTTGGAATGCCTCTTGGGGCCGGATTTGGGTGCCCGGGGACAGTGGCGACAGCTTCCTCCGGGGGACGGCCCGGACGGCTCCAGTGGCGAAGTGCACCCGACTCCAGCGCCTCCCGGGTGCCTGCCCGCCCAGCTGCGGAACTCGTAGTAACAGGTGGCTGTGGAGGGGCCATCTGGTTCCAGTCGGGCTGTGGACAGGTCTGCCGTTTGGTCTTGGCTTTAAAATGGAGATGGGGGAAGTCGGCGGAGCGTTCCTTTCAAAAATCCTTGGATAGAGTTTCGTCTTTGTTTTTCTGTAACCTTTTCCCGTGTGTTAACTCCACCCCTCAGTTTTGGGGGGAGTTCTCCCACACAGCTAGCCTCCCTTACCTCAGTTACAGCCCCTGCAAATAGTTCAGCGTGGTTGGATCTTGGTGGAGGTTGGCAGGGAGCTCTCAAAACCGTGGCCCTTTTCTGGCCATCTTTAGAGTCACTATAAAGAGGCTCTGTAAAGCTCGGGAGGTCCAGCTTGTCCCTTCTGCCCTCGGAGACCATGCCTGTTTTCATCTGGAGCCCTGCCCACCTCTGCCCTCCACATGCTCTCCCCTGGTAGGTGGTTTACCCTTTGCAATTTGGAGTTCAGTGCCAGGGGTGAGTGCAGTCTTCACCCAGGTGTGGGAAGATTCCAGAGCAGCAATGTGCAGTCCATAGTTTGGGAAACACAGCTGCACGAAGAATCAGTGGGCCCACGATCACACCCTCCTCTTTTCTTTTGAAAAACATCATTTTTGGTGAGCAGTCACTCAGATCACGAACACCCACTCCTCTCGTTTGGAAAATGTACCCACGTCACTGCCTGCCATGGTACCTGTTAGGCACAGAGCAGGGGCTGCAGCGCCGGCCTCACAGGCCCCACTGGGCACTGTCCATGTGGCACAGTAAGTCATGCCACTGTCACCACCCAAACACACACGTGGACCCTGGGCCTTCTAGTTTCCCAGTGGAAGTTGGAACACCTCCACGCCAGCCAGCCTGGCCTCTGCAGAGTGGCTGAAATGCCTCCTTTATTAATTCCTCATCCTAATTAGGATTGATGTGTTCATCAAGAAAGCCCCAGGCTCTGGGCAGCTGGCTTCCCTGGCAGAGGGAGGGTGGGAAGTTGCCATCTGGGGGAACTTCAGCCATGCCTCTGCCATCCCCCAGATGTCAGGGGTTTGAGGGCCACCTCTCAGGGCTAGAACATCCTTAGACCAACCCAGGTCTGGGAACGCTAGGTCAGGATTACTTGTCGTGGCTAGAATCATCAGGACGGTCCTTCAGCCTGTGTGGAAACTGCCAGCCCGTCTCACAAAAGCACATCGCGGAGTCTGATAGCCATCTGACACCTATGAGGCCACCAGCTGCCAGCAAGTATCTGCGCTGAGAAGCAGACAACACATAAACTCCAGGCCACTCCCTGGGAGCATGGGGAGGCTCAGTCACCTCAATACTGGCTCTTGTGTGTAAAATGCATTATTCCCACCTGTTCTCTAACAAAGTGCCCAAAGCATTACATGGGAAAAAAGAGAGAGAGAAGATCAAACCCCTGGGCAAGAACTGAAGAAATACTGCAGCAGGCAGCTAACAAAGCGCCGGTTGTGATGGCAGGACTCTGAAGGGTTTGCTGGCAACTCACAAACAGGAGATTCGGTTTCCTGGTTGTTTCCTCTAAAGGATGTTGCCGGGCCAGGAGAGCCCAGCAACCTGTGTACGCAAAGTGGCCACAAATTTTGCTAGGGCTGCAGGCAGAAGGGCAGCTGGGTACCAGGTCGGGGTCGAGCCCCACCAGCTCTAACATCACCCCAGCCTCTTTCTGCTACTTCCCCTCACCCAAAGTCCAGTCTTGCCTTCTGCCCTTCCGTTGGACAAGTGTCCAGAGCCTAGTGCATGTTGCCACGTGGCATGGTCACAATGGCCCTGAGAGGGCGCTGTCTTCACCCATCCACACACAGGAGACGGGCCCAGACAGGGTAAGGCACTTGCCCAGAGGCCCCCAGGTAGGAGGCTGTAGGGCCAGATCCGAGCCTTTGTCTGACTAGAGAGCCCTTCCCGTCATAACGTCCTGCCCTTTCCCAAACAGCTTGTGGGTTGCCATTAAAAATAGAACCAAGTGCTCCACTACCCAGGCATGAAGGCATTTCGAAGTAAGAAGATACAAGTGATATGCAAATAATTGCACGGTGTGTGCTCTCTCTTCTCTGGCCTTCTCTTCCCTTTTGTCTCCTCTCCTCCTTCTGTCCACTTCTGGCTTTGGCTCTGCTTACGTTTCTCCTTCTCTCTCTCCCCATCTCTCTCTTCTTCCACCATGTTCTGAACCAGCCTGTCCCAATCGTACTCAACCACCTGCTCCCCCCTCCCCAAAACCCCCACTTACTCTTTTTTGTACCTTTGGTGACACTCAGCCCAAGGCTGCGGACATAGGAAAGGAGTAATACATCTTTGCAGACTTTTCAAAGGATTCGCCAACCAACATTTGTGCAGACTCTAAGGCATTTTGGAATTAGACCAGCTAGAAAATGTGAACTAGCATTCCAGAGCGAGAGCTGTCTGCTAGGGACAGAAGACTTGTGAAAACAAGGAGAGGAAGAGGAGACTCGGGCCCAGGTGACAGCAGCACCTGTCAGTGTGTCAGAGCCCCCATGCCCACTGTCAGCTCCAGAGCGTTCGCCAGAGCTGCAGGTGGCACCCAGTCACTGCCCTGCCATCAGGGGAGCTCTGGACGCAGAGTGAACAATCCTGGCAAAGTTCAGCCTCGGGCACCCTGCCCCTCCCATCCCCCAAGTCCCCCCTAGATGTTGCTGTCCCCAGCATACCCACAGTTCTGTCAGAGCCTTAACATGGCAGCCTTGGTGCCAGGGGTGGCCCCTGAGCCTGCCCTGTGCCAGCTCTGATCTGGGCACTGGCCGGAGAAGGTGTGGGAAAATTCTGGACCCTGAGAGTCACAGGATCCTTGGTCCCAGTCACACCGGCCTCCCTCGCCTGGGCAGCATCTCTCACACCAGTGTCCCCAGACTTTATTCACACCATGGCACACAGAGGAAAAGGGGCTGCAAGGGAGAGGCCAGTCATCAGTGACTCCCCAGGGCTCCCAGGCCTCATCCGTAGGCTTGCTCCTGTAGCACCAGGAAGCCTTTTGCAGTCGGTCAGCAGGGCAGCTCTGATATCAGCCGATTCAGAGAGGGTTCGAGCCAAACACTGTCCTTTTTTCTCCATCTGCTCCACAACAGCCCCTGGGCCAGCAACCTTTCCTGTCTGTGTTTGCTTTCATTTTCTCTTGCAATAACCCAGGGGCAGCCTGTCCAGTCAGGCCCCGGCGGGTGACAGCAGCCAGCGCAGGTGTCCTGCCCAACCCCCCGCCCCCGTCTCCACCCCCCGCCCTCCTTTGCCCTCTAGTGTTAATAATAACAGCCTTCCCGCATTGAAGACCTTCACGCAAGACTCACATTAGTTCATGTAATTGTCAGCAACACTTCGAGGTAGATATTAATTAGGTGCCTTTTAGAAGTGTAGAAAATGAGGCTTAGGATGGCTGCTGCTGCTGGGGATCAGGATGCCTCTCGCTGTCCGGATCTTGGCTGAGCGTGGACGGATGTGCCAGGCTTCCACCAGTCGGGGATGTCCTTTTTTTTTTTGAATCACCCAGATTTGGGAAGGGTGTTGTATTAGTCAGTCAGCTTGGGCTGCCATAACAAATTACAACCAGTGACTGAAACAACAGACATTTGTCTCACAGTTCTGGAGAATAGACGTCCAAGGTCAAGGTACCGGCAGATTCAGTTCCTCGTGGGAGCTTGCTTCCCGGGCTTACCAATGGCTGCTTTCTCTCTGTGTTCACATGGTCTCTTCTTAAGAGGGCACTAATCCTGTCTTGGGGGGCCCACCCTCGTGACCTCATCTGCACTCATTCACCTCCCAAAAGCCCCACCTCCCAGTACTGTTGGGGTGAGAGCTTCATTCAACCTCTGGGTTCTCGGGGACATAAGCATTCCGTCTGCTCCTGCTTTACAACTGGTGCCCACTCTCCAGTCACTCAGGGAGGGGCCCTGGCAGTCCCTCCTCCTGTCTACCTTCCCTTCATGCCCTGCTCGATCTCTTCACCCTCCTCTGTTCTTCACTCCTTCCTTCTCGTAAGAAAAAATTAGCTCCTTTTGACTGGAGCCCCATGACTTGGTGAAGAGAAGCTGGGGATCTTGGGGCACCCCAGCCTGCAATCTGACTTAAGACCCCACCACAGAGCTGGCTTTGGAAGATCTCCATGCCGGGGCAGGGATGCTCTCAGTCCGGGTCCAGGGGAGAGCTGTTGGAGAAGGACTGGAGGACGACCTTCCAGGAAGAGAAGGAAGCCAAGGCCCCAGGACGGAAGAACCTGGTGAGGACGGAGAAGAGTGAGTGGGGAGGAGGCGGCGGGGCCCAGGCTCCGTCACTGCCTGGGGGCCTGGCAGAGGCTTTGAGGTCAGGGTCCAGAGCCCCTGTATTTGATGTGAGATCATGTCAGAACCTTTTGGGGGGCTTTTTCAGGGGAGTAAAGGGGCGTGGTTTATGCTTTTAGAACATTATGTGGCTGCATGTGGAGAAGATTCTGGAAAGCAGAGGAGGCCACCAGGAAGCCAGTCTGGACATTGTTACAGGTGGCCAGACTGGAGCCCTGGGGCCAAGAGGCAGCAGCAGAGGTGGAGAGGTGGAGGAGGGAAGGGTGGGAAGCGAGGGTGACAAATCAAGGAAGACTGCCTGGATTGGGGGCTGTGGCAGCCGCCAGCCTCATGTCCAAATTGGAAAGATGGAGGAACAGGATTGAGAAAGGGAGTCAAGATTGTTCCCATGAGAGTGCTCAGGTTTTGACCCTGCTACCCAGAACCCCCATAGCCAAGTAGTGCCGGAAAGTACCTACAGCACAACTTGGGAGGGTTGTGATGACTCATAGGAGACCCAAGCATGTAGGTCCAGCATCCACTGTCCCTCACGACAGGACAGGGCGTCTCAGCCTCAGGACTAGTGACACTTTAGCCCAGGTCATTCTGTGTGGGGGGCCGTCCTCTGTGTTGTGGGAGGTAGAGCAGCATCTCTGGCATCTCTGCCCTAGAAGCCAGAAGCACCCCTTTCCTGCCCACCAAGGGGTGGCCACCAGAAACATCTCCAGACGTTGTTGAATGTCCCCTAGGGCTTGGGGAGCAAAGGTGCCCCCCTCATGGAGAACCACCACTTAGACCCGGTTCCTGGTAACTCATAGGAATGCCACTCCTTTCTCCTTCCTTCTAGAAAACACATGGAATGCAAGTGGGGGGAGGGTCCCTGCTCGTGGGATGACCTGGCATCTGCTTGAGGTGACTGGAGACGTAGACGGTGCCCCATTCCACTCCTTCTGGAGAGTAATGGGCTGTGCTGGTTGGGGGGGGCGGGGGCTGGGTGAAAAAGGTGAAGGGAAGAAGAAGTACAAATCGGCAGTTACCGAGCAGTCCTGGGGATGTAAAGTGCAGCACAGGGAATGCAGTCAGTGATGCTGTAGTAACTGTGTGCGGTGCTAGGCGGGCGCTGGAAATATCAGGGGGACCACTTTGTAAAGTACGTGATTGTCTGACCACTGTGCTGTTCACCTGGAAGTAACATTAAATACCAACTGTAATTGGAAAAATAAATTTTTTTCAAATTGTTTCAAAAAAGAGTACGAACTGCAGGTGACCCAGCTCACCTGCCTGTGACAGCACAGCACGTGTCCACACTGGGCATGCGAGCTGCTGACATGACCCAGTTCTCAAACTCTGCCAGCAAAGGGGACTGACGGCCAGAGAGACAGAGTGACTCACCCAAGGTCGCACAGCTTGTTGGTAACACAGCCAGTAGCAGAAGTGGGTGTGGGCGCTGCCCGGTCAGGGCCCTGTCTGCACAGCCGCCCCTAGAGCAGGTACCTGGGTGAAGGTGGGGCAAGAAGCAGACTCCATAGCACAGGGCAAGCAGCAAGAAATGCAGAAAGACCAGGGAGCTCACTCCCTGCAGGCCTTTCTCTGCCACAGCTCATCACGTCCATCCCAGCTAACCCGCAAACGCACACTCAGGCAGCAGCCCTGTCCTCCGACAAGGACTTTCTCCCGTGAGTGTGTGCACGGTGGCTCTCCTGGGCACAGCTGCAAAGGGAGAACAGGCTGGTTCTACCCCCCAGGGATGGGCCAGGCAGGACCCACCAAGATCTACCCTGGCTCCCCGCCCCCCACCCAGTGGTGCTCTGGAAAGTGCCGCTCAAGACCCTCTTTTTGGAACTGTAAGTCAGGACCTGGTGGGAGACCAAGGATATTTTTTCTAAAGTATCAATTTCTTCACCTGAAAAAACTTTTTGAAGCTGCAAAAATTACATCACATGATTTTACTCTGTTGTTTTGCCTCCAACCAGAAAAGGAAGGGAGGGGTGGAAGGAGGGAGGGCGACAGAAGTAACAAAATAGGGGAGGGGCTGCGACGGAAGGTAAGATGAAGTCAGACAAACGAGGTAAAGGTTGAGTCCGGTCCGCACAGAAGCCGGGCTGGGTTGCCAGAGGTGGGGCCGCAGAGTTGTCTGTGAGCTTCCGGGGGGCTGGGCCAGAGAGAGGACCGTGGCCACGTGTCAGAGGTGCAGCGGACACGAACTAAAGGAGACGTTGCTCCAGAGAAGCCTGGCGCCCTCTGACACAGAGGCCCGGAAGGAATGTATCCCTGATGCCTTAGGATGAGACTGTCTATCCCGTTAAAATTGACTTTGTAGAAAAGGCAGCAAGGGGTAGAGGAAGGAGGCCAAGCTTGGGGGAGAGAAGACTTGAGTTCAGATCCCAGTTTTGCAAAGCAGCTGTGTGGCTTTGAGCAGGTTACTTAACCTCTCTGAGTTCTTGCTCACATATCAGAAAATTGGGATAGTGAGGCAGTAAATGTGAAAGTACCCAGCACACACCTCCAGAATGGGAACGTTTGTTTGGAGAACACTGTGGGGAATCGGGACGCGTTGGCCTCTATATTCCACCAGGCTCCTGCGTGTGGGCCAGGAGCCAGATGAAGAACTAAGCTGCCAACCTCCAGCACACGTGGGCTGTGGGGAGGCCCGAAGGCCATCCATCACTGCCAGCCATCTGGGCAGGGGCTAGACATCCTTGCCTCTTTGTATTCCCAGGGCTCCCAGATGTCTCTACTCGATCAGGACGGGGCTGGGGTCCAATAGACCCTCCCACCCAGTGAAGTTCCAGGGTCTTTACAGAGACCCCAGGCTCTCTGGTGGGTGGAGAATGGCAGGGTGTGACTTCACACTCAGCCATGCCTGGCCTTGGTGTCGGGCCCCTCCCCCCCCCACCCCCACTGCCCTGGAGTGGGAGGGCACCGGGTGCCACCTTGTTGGGGTTCTGGAGCCAGAGATATGTTTGGGTCTGAAGAGTCCTCTGACTGTTTTTGCTCTCCCCAAATATCAGAACCTCTCCATCACCCTCACATCTACCCACCCCCCTAAACTGCTGTCCATCCTTCAAGCCACCTCCTCCATAAAGCCAAGCCCAGCTCCTTCCTGGCCTCCTGGAGCATTTTTGTCCCTTAGTCACTGGGGGCTTCACTGAGCATGGGTTTGTGAGGGCTTTGGACTTTAACGGGGGCTGCTCTCCTGCTCCTCAGCTACTTCTGCCCTCCCCCACCTGAAGCAAGGTGCCTATTGTCATCCTAACCCTCTGTGCCCCCTACCTTGCCAAGCCTGCCAAGGCGGAGGTACTCAGCAAGTGCTGTGTACGGGTCTCTCCTTCCCACCACTGCCTTGTCTCTGAAAGAGTGTGGAAAGGCCAAGGGGAGTTCCTTGACTCAAGCCCAGCTCCAGAGCCTAAGAGAGAACAGAATAACTAAAAGTGATGGGACTCCCTGTCTAACCTGCCATCAGCCTCTCTGTCACCTACTCTCCCCGGGGAGACAGCTAGGGGCTGGATGCTGTCCCAGCTCACTCTTTCCAACCCCCATTAGTCCACATGGAAGCAGCAGCTTCAGACAGCCTGCACTGAAGTCACACAGACCTGAGTTTGGGTCCAGACTCTGCCATTTGTCAGCTGTGTGTCTTCAGACATATTACTTAACCTCTCTGAACTCCATTTACCGTCATTGTAAAACAGAAGCATCATCGAATTAACCCCTGGGATTGTTGTCAAGGTTATAGGAGAAAACACACAGAATAACCCTCATGGTGCCTGGCACCTTGGAGATACGCACCTGACTGCCTTCTCCCCTTTTCTACATTTCCTGAAACTTGGAAGTTTTCCCAGAGGAATTAAGTGGCCCCACCTTTGCAGCCAAGCTGAGTGAGGCCCCAGCTCTGCTCATTGACCTCCAGGGTCCAGGAGTGGAGAAGCTGAGCCTCCCCAGGGATGTCTGGACCACTGAAGAACATGGCGCTGTGTCCTCACCTCTCAGAGGCCGACCTGCTCCAAATGGCTTCCATGAACCATAAAATCAGAACCTGAGGGCTGTCAATTCGTTCCAATAGGGTCTAGTACCAAGGCCGCACCTGGGGTGGTAATGGCAGCCACCCAGGCCATGTGTCCCCTCATCCCCTTCCCTGGCAGGCACCGGGGCTGCCGCTGTGAACTCCAGTGTCGAGGGATACAGACCGGGATAAAGGGGGTCAAGGGGCAAGAGTGCGACCTGTGGCCTGGCCCTAATTCGGCCACCAGCCATCTGGACAATCATCTGCTTATCCCGTAACCTCCTAGAGCCTCGGTTGGCTTGGCTGTCAAATTGGCAGATGATACCTGTCCCACCCCACCCTTCTCTCATCCCTCCTCTACCTCCTTTATCCCTGTGTCCTCTCCACCTCCCGCCCCACCCCCCACCC